>PJEM01014955.1:0-32415 GCA_004023845.1 Helogale parvula | reverse complement strand
GCAGCCAGAGGATGACGGAAGTCCGGGAGGGATAGTGATTGGCTCCTGGCTAATCATGTGTGAAGAAGGGTTGTTCTGTCTTCTCGGGAAGCCACTTTCTTCCCTCCCTTCTCCTCCCCTCGGAGTCAGCCACCTGCTCTTCGAGATTGTCACGCTGTGCCCTTGGCCTATTCCGAGACGCTCAGGACTCCCTAAGGCCCTGGGTCAAGGCTTACCCAGTCAAGGAGCACCGGATACGGTGGGTGCCCCCCAGCCCCTCTCTGCCTAGTGGCGGGCTCCCCTTCCCATGATCACCCCCTCAGGGCCCGCACTCTGTGAGAGGATCCGGCTAATCTGGCAGGCTTAGTGAAGGCAGACTGCCTGAGTTCAAATCCGGGTTCCAGCACGTATTATCCCTGTATCCTTGGGCAAGTTAATTAACCTCTCTTAGCTTCCATTTCCTTATCTGAGAAATGAGGATAATAATACTTACTTCACAGGGTTATTGGGAGTTTTAAATGAATGTGTGTAAAGAATTCAGCACAACGCCTGAAGCATATAAACATTCGATAAATGTTAGTTATTTTTAGTTTTTAAACCTATTCATGCTCCTGTCTTGGTGGAGGCTAATGACTCACTCCAAAGGTAAAATAAATGTTTTTACAGAGATCTAGATGAGGAAAGGGCTTACCGGAGAGGCGTGGAGGGTTGAGCCCCCAATCAGTCCCCCTCAGGGCACATCACAGGGTCCAGACATGGATCATGAGCTGGACCTTTGGATCTATTTGCCACAATCCTCATTTGAACTAGAACCCCAGCGCTCGGCTGAAGGGCGGAGCCATCGGTTGTAGGAGCCACAGCCAGGTGACGAAGGGGACGCGGGTTGGGGGGTGAAGCGTGAAGGTGTGAGAGGTCCCCGAGGCCTCGGTGTCATCTCCGCAGGGCAGTGGGTCTCCGGTGAGATTTGCCATCAGGCGACGGGCACTCGGCATTGGTACCGCCCCCGTCTATTAATAGTTCGATGTTGGAGAAGCTATTCCCTTTCACTGAGCTTCTGTCTCCTCGTTGGGATAAAATCGAAATTGATAATGTACATAGAAAGCACTTTGTAAATGACAAGCGAATGTATTTTCTTTCTTTCTTTTTTTTTTTTTTTCTCTTGGCACAGCTGTCATTTGAAATCAAGTAACTTCAAGATTTGGAAAATCTTGGAAACTCTAATACTTCGGAACTCTGTGGCCTGCTGTTCCCACCTGGGCTGTGGTTGAGCAGAGCGGAGATCCCTAGAAGGACACACAAGCATGTGTGGAGAGGAGGTGGAGACAGGGAGCCGCAGGTGCAGGCTTGAGGGGAGGGGCCTCAGTGCTGCCGGGCTGCGTGGGGAATGCAGGTGAAGGGGGGTCTAGGGTCACAGCAGCCTCTGGGAGCTGCTTCTCTGTCCCTCTAGGGCAGCCTGATTTTCCTCTCTCAGCATTGGCTTTTCTGTGTGCATCTGGTCTGTTTTCTCCCCGATCAGCTCTAACTGCTTTACTCACCGTGTCTGCTCACCTATGATTTTGTACTGAGTGCACCCCTGCCTCCTCGGTCTCTAGGCAAACCTCCTGGTGTACTACCTGCTACCACCAATGAGTTTTCCTCTGAGTGCCTTTGCTCAAACGCCAGGAAGAATCTGATCCCTTTTATCCCCCGAGCCATAGGACCCTTGCAGGACCCTTGCGCTCTCTGGGTCGGTGTCTCCTGTGTGCCACGCCCTCCCTGCCACCTGCAGCTGGAAGGGTGGCACAGGAGGACGGACAACACGGAGCCCATCTTGGCCTCCTTCTTGTTCTTGCCCCACAAGGACCCCCTCTTGGGGCCACGTGTTCCACACCCATGGAGGTAAATGTGTGCTCTGGCCGGAATGCGGGAAGGCTCTTTCTGATCTTCCCTGAGGTGTGCGCAGAAGGCCCCACTTCAGATTCAATTTTTTAATGTTTTATTTATTTTCAAGAGAATGTGAGCGGGGAAGAGAGAGAGAGAGAGAGAGAGAAAGGAGAGAAAGGAGGTGACAGAAGAGCTGAAGCGGGCGATGCGCTGAGAGTAGCAAGCCGGATGCGGGGCTCGAGCTCACGAACAAAGAGATCATACCCTGAGCTAAAATCGGGTGCTCAACCGACTGAGCCACCCAGGTGTCGCTGCACTTTAGGTAACTATTAGGAGTGGCTGGAGCACAGAAGACTCCACTTTAGATAACTACCCTGTGGCTTCACCACCACGCCCCTTGCTCAATAAAAGCTGGGGTCTAAGGCCCAGACTGGGAAGGGAGAAGAGCTGTGGAACAGTCGTGGAAGACGGCGGAGCGCCACCTGGGTCGCGGCCTGCTAGAGTCCCTCGCTGTCTGTAAGTCCAAACTGCGTGGAGCGGTATGCTTGGTTTTTCGGTCGTGGAGTGCCTTGCCAGGCTGGGGATGCTTTACTGACCATCCTGCACTTTCTAGGGTGGGTTGGCCAGGCAGCAGGCTGAAAGCCGGCACAGGGTGCTGCGGGGCAGAGCCCTACGCTGGCCAGCCCCTGTCGTGTGGGGAGACGTGGCTGGGCCTCTGGAGTGTCTCATATGTAGGGACGCCCCGAGAATGCCCGAGGGATTGTTAGATGTCCTATGAGAAGTGGTGTGGAAAAGGAGATGCAGAAGGGTAAACGAAGAAGCTCTTGGAGTGGTAGGTTGGCCATCGATCTGGGCTTTTTGAGACCCCGTGAGAAGGGAGTTATTGGTAAGGGAGAGTTGAAACACGCCCGAGAAGCGTTGGCTTTGGGGAGGGATGTGCCGGGGGCACGTTACTCCTCTAGTACAGACCCTGTGCCGGGGACGGTCCGACGGCCGGAGCAGCGCTTGGAGGTAGTGGCAGGTCGGATGCATGGGTGTGGGCTGCTGCCCCAGGGAGTGAGGACTGTCGCGTCTCGGGAGAGCTGGGCCACCGAGGCACGGACCCCCTGGGCTGATGGCTCCTCTCATGAGGAGGACACTATCACAGAGGAGGAAAAAGACTTGCAGGCACCCCCTTTGATGCAAACAAAAGTCAGGGCCACTCCCAAGCCTGGAGGTGCCTGAGGAGAGCTTCCCACTGGTCAGGAAGACCAGGGCTTCTGCCGATGAGCTGGTGCAGCTCACGATCTACCTTAAGAGGAGGTGGGAGGCGTTTCCACTGGGGAAGACTGGGGGAGATGGGGGTGTGTGGAATGGGTTTGAGATGTTGGGGCTGGCCTCAGTCGCTCCTCGGCCTGCCTCACAACAAAGATTCTGTGCTGAGACCTGGGTAGGAATAGCAGGTGCCCGGCTGACTTGCCTGATTGAATAAGTGCTAGCATTAAGAAAACCTGCTCTAACGAATGGGGATGTTCCCTCCCCTCCTTCGGGCTGGACCTCTATGGAAGAGCTACTAAAGTGTGTGAGCTGGGGATAAAAGGTGCCATGCACACCCAGCATTTTAGAGACCCAGACAAAGGATTTCTTTCCTCTGGTGGGAAAGACCAAATCTCGGTCAGCCCGGGGGCATGGTTCAGGACTTGTGGATCTGTCGTCGCCTCTGTGGCTAATTGGCTCATGTTCCAGTGGCCGCTGTGGTGTCTGACTTAAGTGGAACCGAAGGGATCCATCTTCGAGAAATAGGTGGGTTGGGAAACAGGGAAACAACAAATCCTGCCAAAGATAAAATGGCAGAAAGGAGGCCCATCAGGGTGTCCCATAAACAATTGTGACAAAATCTAACTTCCTTGGGGACACTGCATCTCGCTAAGCCTCTGGAAGGCTTTGCCTAAGGGGAAACAGGTTCCTCCCTGTAAGGAGGGCTCAAAAAACCAGGTATGTTGCCAGGTGCCCCTCTGCTGATGGAGGAATTTCAGGGGTAGATACCACTACCCCAGGTATAGTTATGACTTTTTTCTTGTGATGAGAAGTTCTAAAATCTCTCTCAGCAACTTTCAAACATCTAATATAGTGTTAACTATAATCAGATGGCATTTCTAACAAGCTCCTAGACAATGCCAATGCTGCTGTTCCCGGGAACACGCTTTGAGAACCACCTGGACAGAGGCATAATAGAAATGGGGCAGAGAGAGAGTGAAGATTTTCTTCCTATGACTTCATATTTTTTCATTGGTTTTAGCATACTTACATAACTTAGCAGTTTTGAAGAGGAATACAGTAAAAGCGGGGAAAACTAAAATCTGTCCGGCCCATGCCCCTCTTTTTCTAATATCCTTTAGTGCCTCCTTGTTGCACACTGAAGAAGCCCCAGCTCAGCATGGCATCGAGGGCTCTTGGGTTTGGGTCCCTTTCTTTGACCTCTTCATCTCCAAGCTGCCTGGTAGTACTTGGTCAGTCTACTCTGCCCCGCAGAAAGCTGCCCATCACTCCTGAGTGTGCTCGCTGTCACACACCCCGTGGCTTTGGTTGTGGAGCTGCCTTTGTACGTGTCTCAAAGGCAGGACTGACTTATCATTGGATTCCCAGCATGAAGTGCAGTTCTGTGCAGATCTAGTAGGTGCTCAGTAAATCGTGGTGCATTAGAAGACGAATGAGTGAACAGGGGGCACCCAAAGTAAGCTGCTAAGTGGGAGCCCCCTCTCCAGGGTTAGCCCTGCTCTGACGAGCATTTTTTCCGCCAGGGCTGGGCTGTTTCTACGGTTCTCAGGTGCTGCGCATTAAGGAAATGCGAACGAGAGCAAACGCCGGGCAGAAGGGGCAGGTGTGGGCTGAGCAGTCTGCCCCAGCTCCAGCTGCTTCTCCTCCAAGCTCTTCAGCCCCTCCTCAATCTTCCTGAACCCACTCAGTCTAAGTGGGTAATGCTGGAGGGAGGATCGGGGGCAGAGGGAGGTCCCAGCATGTGATTTCACAGGGGGCTGCGTCATTATGCTAATTCCTCTTTGGAGCAAGAGTGTGTATGAACGAACGGGTACCTGTGGAGGTACGTGTGTGGGCGGGCGTGTGTTGATCTATAACAAAGCCTCCTATTTGCGTGGTACTTCACGGTTTATAAAGTGTTCCGTGTCCATTATCCCATTAAATCCCCACGAAACCTCCTGACTTAGGCCGAGTATTATTATTTCCATAGGCTTCATAAAGTGCCTTGCCCGGGACTACCTTGAGGGTGGGCAGCCTTCGAGGGACCCAACTCAGGAGGCCGTCCTTCCAGGGACCTGATCAGCCCTCCCGCAATGGCATTGTTCCAACGTCCTCATGCCCTACCGGCTCATCACTCATCATGAATTTCAAATTCTGTGATCTAAATATATTTGCTCTTTGACCCTGGTTCCTGACACAGAGGTTCTAAATCTTTTGGAATGTCCCTGGGTCATAAAAATGTCTTTGTATGTTAAGGAGATCGCTGGTGGCAGGGAGCCCCTAGATAGCTTGGGGGTGGAGACTGCTTTCTGAAAGATCAAGGTAGGATTTGAGGGCCAGAACCTCTACCCCTACCCCTACCTCAGGGGAGAGAAAAGGGGCCGTGGAGTTAATAATTGATCATGCTATTGGAGGGAGGCTCTGTGAAAACCCCCAAAGCACTGAGTTCAGAAAGCTCCAAGTTGAACACCTCCACATGGTGGGAGGGGGGTATACCCCAAGTCTATGGGGACAGAGTCCTGTACTTGGACCCTCCCATACCTCATCCTGTGTATTCCTTCATCTGGCTGTCCATCTGGATCCTTTCTTGTATCTTCCTAGCTGTGGGCTTTGGGGCAGATGACTTAACCTCTCTATGCCTCATTTACTCTATCTCTGACCTGGTATCAGTAGAATCTACTCATTTGGTTGCTGGGGGGTATTAAATAAGGAAATCTACATAACGTGCTCTACAGAACGTCCAGTATGTGGTTAAGCCCACAACAACAATTATTCCAGAGGATGCAGTCAGGGAGGCCTCCCAGAGGAGGGGTCTCTGTAACTGGGTGTCTGGGTCTGAGTCTCCGTGGCCCTAAGAGCTTGTTCAGGTGTCGAGAGGTCTGCATTCGGTTGTCTGGGTTGGCCAGTCCAGCCTATTTTTCTTTGGGAATTGGTTCCTGCTCTGTGTACCCAATCTCCTTAGGACTGTGAGTACTTGGAGAGTGGGTGACTCTCTGAAGAGGGTCAGCCCCCTGTGGGGATTGGGACAAATAGTGGGGTGTTGGGGAGGGAGCTCAGAGGAGAGGGTACAGAATGACATAGGCAGAAAGTGCAGGACTCAGCCAGTAGCTACCGTTCAAGGTGAGAGTGAGTCTTCTGGGTGGTGCTGCCCCCATCAAGGCTGGAGGATGGGACGCACCCTAAATGTACTGCCCCCATATCCACTCTTCAGTCTTTCATACCCTGATGGTGCCTGTGTTCCTATCTGCTGTGTCCTGAATGTTTGTGTCCCCATAAGACTCCTATATTGAGTCTGAACCTGCAAGGTGACCTTACTAGAAGATGGGGCCTCTGGGAAGTAATTAAATCCTGAGGGTGGAGCCCTCCTCGATGAGATTAGTGCCCTTGTAGGAGGCACCCTAGAAAGCTCCCTTGCGCCCTCCACTGTGTGAGGATACAGTAAAGTCAATGAGCCAGGAAGTGGACCCTCACCGGTTGCCGAATCTGCTGGCATCTTGACCTCTCACTTGCCAGCTTCCAGAACTGTAAGAAACCGATTTCTGTTGCTTATAAGCAACCAGAGCGGATGGAGGCACACTCTTCCTTCTCACTGGCTGGCCCTTTTAGAAGGGGCAATGGGGAAATCCATGGTTTTGAGGTGAGGTAATCTGGTTGGATTCTTCCTTCACTGCTAACAAGCTATAGGATCTTAGACCAGTCCCTTAGCTTCTCTGGGACCTATTTTCCTCTTGAGTGAAATGTGGATGATGATAATCGTACCAAACTCACAAGTTTATTGTAAGGATGCATAGAATAAGGCCCTGAGCCCAGCATCTGGAAGATAGGGGATGCATTTGACCCACAGGTCAAACGCTTGGTACCTAACATGACTGTTTTCTGTTGCGTCTCCCCAGAGATCAGAACGGTTGCCCACCCATGGAAAACGGAAGGATGTGCCTGTGTGCATATGCATTTATCTTTTCAAATTATGTAGGGAATGAACCACAGAGAGGACCAGCCCCCTCCCAGGGTTGGGGCAGCAAGGACAAGGCCACCGTCAGCACATGGGAAGAATTGGAAGTCAGGAGAGTAGATCGGGAGGGCTCCCAAGGCAGCCACATCGACTCCCGCCTATTGACCTTTAGTGCCCATAGACAAGATCATTCTAGAACCTTCAGATCCTCTTTGACTCCTTTTTCACCTGTCTCCTAGATTCAATTTGTTATTCTCTCTACGGCTATGTGAGTGCCTACTATGCGCTATGTGAGTGCCTACTATGCGCTATGTGAGTGCCTACTATGCGCTATGTGAGTGCCTACTATGCGCTATGTGAGGAGTGCCTACTATGCGCTACACACTTCCATATCCTTCACTTCAAACACTTCCCTTCTGTGACCTTGCCTACGTGTACTGAGCGCCTACCACATAAGCCAGGACCGCTGCTGGGTGGCCCATCTTGTCCCATGTGTTCCCACAACCACAAAGGAGGTATTGTCTGGTATCCCCATGTTATAAGCCTGGGTTCTGGGGATCAGTGAGACTAAAGGAACTGCCTGGAATCCCACGGCTAGTGAGTGAGGGAGCCAGAATTCCCGTCCATATTGGCCTTGTCTCTTGCTAGGACTGTCTCAGTGACCTCCCCAGTGACATCTCCATACTCCCTGCCTCACGCATGCTTTTCCCCCAGACCTCTCCTACCCTGGCGTCTGGTGTTCCTCTCCATCTCTAGCTGGAGCACCAGCTCCTAAGCAGCCACGGGTTTTCACCTCCCCCTCCCCCCACCCCTGCCCCCCGCCCCGGTGCTCTGCACATGTAGGTCTCCGTCCCTTTTCTGAACAGCAAAATGAACACTCCGTTCCTCTGGGAGGTCTCTCCGGACCCTCCGGGCAGACTCCGTAGTCCTAGTCGGTGTTCCCACAGCGCTGGCCTGATTCTACCGCATCCCCCATCCGAGAGGGCGGTGTTCTTTGGCATTCCTGGCTGAGACTTCTTTGCCCCCGTGTTCTCAGTGTCCCGTGCAGTCAGTCCATGGCACATAAAGTGTCCCAGACGTTCTTGAGCTGATTAGTCAAACTGTCTGAGCCCTTCCTCCACACACTCCTGACCTGAGTCTGCTTTCTGGGCACTGTTCTTGGTAAGATCCATGCCCAGGCACGCCCCCTCAAAGCTTTCCCTGGGTCTCCTTTCAGAAACATTTGACCGAGAGCCAGAAGTCCTGTCCCAGGTCTTGGCACCACTGTCCCCTTACTGTGGTTGTGGCAGGTCTCTGTCACCCTGCCACTCCCCGCCCTCTCTGCACCTCAGCACCATGGAAAGAAGTAGCTGGAGCAGGTGCGCCGGCTCCCCAGGAATTCCTGTGGGGGGGAGGAGGCGAGAATCCTCCAGATGGATGAATGCTGACCGTGCGCAGATAGGGAACTGAGCACCATTCCAACAGTGGGGTGTAAATCACAAGGGACGAAAATCCTTCAGGTTCTTCTGGCAGACTGGAAGAAAGAGCTTTTCTCGCCTCGGCCCCCCGGGACTGGGGACTGGGGTGAGGACGCGGAGCTCGCGTTCATTGAGTACACCAGGCTTTGTAAACACCGTTACCGGGACCCTTCCTCGATTTCCCAAGGGTGGTCTCGCATCACCGCCCCCCTCCCTGAAGAGGAAAATGAGCTTGCAAGGGGCGTGTCTGAGGTCACTAGAGAGCAGACTAGTGGAGGTAGGATTTGCATCCCTCTCTCAGGGAAGGCCAGGGGCAGGACAATCTCTTGGATCTGTGAAATGCTGCTAGGAGCCCTGACATTAGCCTAAACCCAGTGTAGGGGGCCGCTTTCTGTTGGGTTCACCCAGCCTTCTGGGCTTTGCTTTGTAGTGCTTTCTGACCTTGTCCAAAAGAAAAGATTTGCCCCTCCCTGTCCCCACCTCCCTTCCAGTGGTTGTGGGTCAAGACTCCTCACTGATGAAACTGTGGTCAGGCTCCTTTGAACAGTCTTCTCTACTTGGCTGTGACCTTGGGCTTCTGAGCTCACCCTTGCAGAGTCTACTTGTAGCCAGGATCCTGCGACCCCAGTTTAGAGAGAGCCGCCTGCCCCCTGAGGTCTTCTCATGCCCGGCCTGCCTTCAGCAGCAACCACCCTCTACCCTTGATGTCTGCTCTCAGTCATTTTCTACCCACTGCTGACCCCTTCGCTCTGCTCCTGGGCTATAAATCCCCACTTGTCCTTGCTGGATTTGGACTTGAGTCTCTCCCCACAATCCTGATAGTCCCTAGTGAAGTCTTCCTCCTCGTTTTAACAAGTGTCAGGATTTTTTTTTTTTGTCTTTCGCACTGCCCCCACATCCTGAGCATGGGCAGAGGCAGAGACCAGCTAAAGCAAGTGAGTCATCTCACACCTTCCCACCGGCGTCTGTCTGCTGTCCTGACTGGCAAAGGGAGTGGGAGGTGCTGCAGGATTCGGCGTGGGGCTCCGAGCCTCAGGACCCCAGAAACAAGCAGGCAGGGCAAGGAGGAGCTGCCCCCCTGAAGAACAGGCTGCCTCAGGGCAGGTGTCTCCCTGGTAAGCCAGTACACAAGCTGCAAGCCAGTGTAGCCAGACTGGATTTTACCCAGCACTCTAGGCTACAAGGAATGGCTTACTACTTTATTTACTTCTTGAATTAAGTGAGATCTGACCTCAGGGTCCCCTTCCACCAGGATGGCAGAGACTCTTGCAGACTCTTTCCCTTGGGCCGGGGTCACACACAGCACAGACGCTGGTCTTCTGTTCCCACTGGTTCTGTTGACTTCCCCATGACCTGGAGGGGGGTGTGGGGTGGTTCTGTGTCTCCTGTAACAGATCGGAGGACAGGAAGGGTACCTTGCTGGGGATCTGTGGACACACAATAAGCCATTCCCCCGGAGACCCTCTTCCCTGACTAGTCTTAGAAATCCCTGGTTTCCCAACTCACCCTCTTTCTTTCTTTTCCGGGAATGCCTGGCATAATCCGTCCAAGAAACCAACCTGTCTTCCTGTGACCTCCACTTGGGAGCAGGCCCTGGGGTGGGTGGGCCGCCTTCATAAAAGGAGGAGCCCTCCCTACATTTCCCCTCCCGGTGACCTGAAGCCTCCATTCCAGTCATGGGGCTGGGGAAACGGTCTGGTCCACCTCCCCCACGCCCACCCCGGGGCTTGGCCAGGGTTTAACAATGCAGCGTGTTTGCTTATAGAATTTGAAATGGGGAAAGGGTCCAGAGAGAAGGTGAACATAATAAAACGCCTGCTGAAAAAGCCTGCCGGGGCTGAGCGAGCGGCCCGCCCGCCCGTCTGTCTGCGGATGCGCGTGTGCGCGGGGGCCTTGCTGCGGGGGAGTGAGTCCTGCAGGGAGTGACCTCTTGCTCGCGTCCAGCCCGCTGGGCCTGTGAGTGTGCCCGGTGCTGGGGCTGGGCCGGGGGAGTGGCCGCGTGCCCACCCACCTAGAGCACGCTATGCTAATGAATGAGGCGGTACAATGCCGGTCCCCTCCGGGCCCCCAGGCTCAGATCACATCTCCATTAATACACTCCTGGAGTTCATTGTGATTGGCATCGCTACAATAAACAGTAAATGAGTGAATAATAATTGGCCATCTATTTGAAAGTGTTACTGAGGTTGCCATGGCAATCATACCTTTTATTAAGCTGCAGCTGTGGGACCTGGGTGCTGGGAGCCCCACCTCCCCAGCACCCTGCGGGAGTCTGACCTGCTCTGTGACCTTTCCCAGCAGCTCTTGAGGGACCAGGGCCAGATCCAGGGGCACTGCCTTTTTTTTTTTTTTTTTTAAACCGTTCAGCTTCTCTGGTCCCTTTGGAAGGGCTCCTTTAATCAAGAACAGGTCTTTTGCCTTCCTCAGATTCTTGAGTGTTTCAATGTTTCAATTTTTGCCCTGAGCATTATGCCCCCCCCATAATAAAAATTAAAATTAGAAAAATTCTGAAAAATAAAACTCGTTTTAGGGGCAAAAATTACATTCCTTTTATTTTAGAATGATTAAAATCTTTCAGCTAAGGTGCTATTATCCTGTCTTTATTATTCCTCTCCCTACCCACCCTCTACCGGTGAATTCTAAGTCCCTCAATGCAAGGAAGAGATTTTAATGTGAAACCACCCAGAATATCAGATCGTTGTAATTCCGTCCACCAAAAATGAACAGCACAGTATCCCATGGAGGAGTCTAAGACCCTTTCCTGCATCCGGGGGCAATACCATTTTGCACACACACAGAAGAGAGATACAGGACTTCTTGGCTTGTGGGTCTTGCTGAATTCTGATCTCGATGTCAGCCGTCTTGTTCCCATGTGTCAAAGGACCGAGAGTGAAGGACCACAGAGAGACCCAGGACACCCCTTCATCTCCATGAACCTTTAAGACGAGTAGGTAGTGGGTTTGCCTGCTCAGACCAGTCAGCCTCCTGCAGAGTGTGGCAGGCTTGGGGATATCCACAAGGCAGTGAAACATTAACTAAAAGGTCCCTTTCCTACAAAAGGTATAGGTTATATTTCTGCAGTTTATTTCAAAATACTTCAGTACAGTATAGAGTGTGAAAAGAGTTGACAAATCTAGCAAATAAAAATGCAGAACATAGAGTTAAATGTGAATTTCAGACAAATACCAAATATTTCCTAGTGTACGTATGTCCCAAGTGCTGTATGTGTTTTATCTGCCAACCCTAACAGAGAGATCTCCTCTGGATCAAAATTCTAGGGGGCGATTTGTCACCACGTGAAGAATCTTAATCAGGAACACACACTTCAGGGTTGGATAGTTAACATTTGAAAGACCTCAAGCGGAAGCCACACTCTCTGGGCGGCTACAGAAAGATTTTCAGCTCTTTCTCTTATCAACACTAGAGGCTTTGCTAATTAGCATAATGGTTGTTAGAAATGGCTTTCTTTGAAACAAGCAGAGTTTGAAATATGTACCCACGTTGGCCAGAATGTTCTACCAGAACCCGCCCTGCCCTATATGGGAGAGGTATATAAATTTACCAAGTCCGGTAGTAGCATATGCTCTTCGGAATAGCACCTTAAGATTTTAAACCGGTTCTATTTACAGCCACTAATCGAAATTTCAAAGCCTGACTCCTAACCCACCACTCGAATATTGCTACATCCTCATGCACTGTGCTGTCACAGTGGCCTCAAAGGTCAGAGGCTGCAACTTCTTTGTTTATTGCAAAGATTATTTGCTTGCGGCCAGCTTGCTAATAAATATTTGTATGCACGAGAGAGAGTCCGGCCTGAAAGTTGTTTATTGTAACATCCCCCCGGGAATGAGAGCATGGCCCTCAACTATCTACAGAAGGTATCAAATTGGTTTAGGGTGGTTCATAACAGAATCTTGCAGGAGCCAGGGCAGAGCTTTGGTTCTTCGTGTGCAAAAAAGAAAAGGAGGACGTGGAAGAAGCAGGAAGTCCTGAAAGGCATGGTTGAATAAACAAAACAGATTCCTTGGGAGCAGAAATTACATTTGAGGAATCTTTTCTTTTTTTGGTTACCATTCTAACCATTTTTAAATGTATGATTCGGTGGGACTAATTCACGGCAGTGATTTCATCCTCCCAAACTGAAGCTCTGTCCCCATTAAACAAAAATTCCCCATCTACCCCCCCCCACAGACATCATTCCATTTGCCTGGTCTAAGCCCCTATCTTGCATAACTGCAATCTTGTGATATTTAATTTTTTTGTTATTTATTATCTGGCTTATTTCACTTAGCATACTGTTTTTAAGTTTCATCTGTGGTGTAGCAGGTATGAGTTTCACTCATTTTTAAGGCTGACTGATTTTCCGTTGTTTGTATATATCCTATCTTATCAATCCATTATGGGCACTTGGTCAAGAATCTTTCTGACCTTGAGTGTGCATGGGATTTGGGTTCCAAAGACCAGCCTGAGCTCTGCTATTCCTCTGTGACCTTGGACAGGTTGCTCTGCTTCCCTCAGTGCCATTTTCCTTATTTTTAAATGCAAACGTCTTTCTCTACTTTTGTTGTGAAAATCAAATTAATGTATGTGACGGCGACTGCTAACGCGAAGGACCATGTCCCGTATTACGCAGGTCCTTGTCCTTACGGTGCTAGAAAATGCCAGAAAATGAAAGCTTTCCCCACTTTATTCCGATGCTGGTGATTTCTTCTGTTCCCCAGGTTTTGCCTATTTCTCAAACACCGTTGAATACAAACACCTTGAGGCTCAGTATCTTGCAGCTCAATTTATTACAAAACTTTGAAATATTTAAAGGTAAATTCAATTAGTAAAAGTGTAATTACTGCCTGAATAAACTATACTTTAAATTTTAATATGCCAAAGAGGATCATTTTATGAATAGAACAAGCTCTATGTTATACATTTTTAATGCTCCTAAACTAACAAAGTGACACGCGGTCTATAAAAAGACACCACAAAAACGGTTGTGTCCGTGTTCACATTCTCCCCGAACCGCTACCCTGTCCTCAGCCAGGGCCAACGAGCCCATTTTGCTCATTGTCTCCAATTGTTCTAGACAACTTGCATGCTTAATCACGCCCATGCTTTACAAGTTAACTAGTCCGACATGGCCAATGGGGAGAAAGAGCTCTAGGGGTAGGACCCAGGGCTCAAAGGAGAAGACTATGCAAAGAAGGTGCGTTTTGACACCAAGTCCCTAGCCTACAGCAACACGATGGAGTTGACCTCTGCTCCATGTCCTGGACGTCTTGCCGGCAGTTGGGTCTGGGGGGCTCTGCTCTGGGAGGGAAGCAGGGTGGCGTGGGGCCAAGCAGGTGGGGCATGGTTGGCTCCGGTGGTCAAAGATGCAGGGGCCGGGCGTGGGGTGGATCTCGGCCGCAGCCCCTTTCCCAGCACAAAGCCAGGGCTCAGACCAAGAGCCTTGAGCTTGTGCCAGAGGAGCGGGAAAGGCCAGAGAGGGAAGAAACGGTAAAGTTCACGTTCACAAAGCAGCCTCCCCCTGGCCCATCCGCGCTGTCTAATTTTCAGCTGGGTTTCCGGCCCGAGGGAGATGCGAGGCCTTGAGTTGGCCGAGCTCTCACCCGCCGTTTCCCAGACACTTGGAGGGCCGGTAATTACCCGGTAATTACCCCGTTTATTGCCTCATTACAGGTGACCACCTTTTGGCAGGCACTTCCCTGGTACGGTCCCTTCCCAGAGCTGGTTTCTCAGCAGTGGGAAGCAAGCAGGCAGGCCTGCTGGGCCCTGCCGCCGCCGCCGTGCTGCATTGTGCCCCCCAAGTTACCCCTCGCCCCACGGGGCTTGCCACTCTTCTTGGTGCTGCTCCAAGGGCCCCTCCTCTGCCTGCCCTGATGGTTGGGGTCACGCCGGAACCACCCCCTCTCACTTAGCATCGGCCCCGCTCCCGCCTCCCGCCTTTCATGATCGAAGAAGGCCCTGCCAGAATGTCGGGTCTGATTGTCCCCCTGGACCTTACCTGATCCCTCACTTCTCCCAGGCCGTGGCTCTGGGTGCTTGGTGCAAAGGGCCTGTCTGGTTTCCTTTAGATTCCAGGCATCTTAACCCCTCCCAGATCTTCCCACTTCCTGTTCTCACTCATGGCAACTTTGAACACCCCTCTGGCTCCGCAGAGCAGAACTTGAGGGCCAGCAGGCTGGGAAGTGGGGGGAGCAGGACACACCGATGCTTGTATCTTCCAGACAAGTTACCTGCGAAATTGATTTGGCCGGAGAACAGTGGCACCCTGGGAAACAGAACTTGGGATTTTTTGTTGTTTTTTCTTGTTGTTGTTTTTTTCTTTTTCTTTCTTTTTTTTTTGGTTCTTTTACAGTGAGTAAAGCGTTTTGGAGGGCAGGGTGGGAATTAACACGGAGTCCCAGCCACCAGCTCTGGAGGGACCTTGGGGCCCCTCTAGTCCATCCCCTTATTTCACAATGGAAAAATTAAAGCCTGCAGCCAAGCGGAGGCACGCTCTGCGCTGGTTACTGGAATCCTGCTGCCTCCCTGCCAGCGCAGGGACCCGCCCTCAGTGGGCAGCATCCTATTTTGCATATTCTAGTCCATCGTCTTCAAGTGCTTTTCCCTGCTTCTTCTGCCTAGCATGCGAGGTCATCTAAGTGTGGCTTGTGAAGGAGCCTGGGGTCTCCTCTGACCACCAGCCTGGGACCTTGCGCGGTGGCTGACCTCTGGATTGTTTGGACCCGTCTGCAATCTCCGTGCCTTCACTGTTGAGCCTGGGGTACCAAAGGTCTCCGTTCTCTCATGGTTCCCCTGGCCCAGGATGTCCCCAAGGGCTTCCTGTCCGTCACCCTCCTGAGCCTGTTCTACCTCCCACACTTCCAGAAAGAGCCATCTTGTCTATTACAGATCCTCCCTCTAGAAACCCAGGGTGAATTGGGGCCAGGCCTGCTCGTGACCTTGGTGTCCAGGCCTGATGGGGCCGGCGCAGCCTCCCGTTCGCACACGCTCCGTTCCCCACTGCCGGTGGGACCGGGCACCTGATTTCATTGTCTGCAGCTTCGTCTCTATGGAAGCATCTGGTTGCTAAGTTACTGCAGCCCCTCGCGCAGGCCTTCCAAGCTGGGGAAGGGGGGTTGTACAGATGGCGTCGGGGTCCTGTGCAAGCAGCACTGGAGGCCTCGGGCCAGAGCCTTTGTTTAGGAGGAGGACTTTATCTCCAACCATCCATCCATCCAACTAATATTTATTGAACACTTCCTACATGCCAGGCTCCTTGCCAGGTAGTGAGGATACAGGCATCAGCCTGCCTCTCCACTCTCATCAGGCAGCCCGCTCCACTCTTGGTGAACTGAGCTCCAGATCTTCAGCTCCCTAAGATATCGACAACATGGGACGCTGTAGAGTGACTGGTGTGAGCCAGGCACTGTTCTGTGAGCGTAACACTTACCTACGCATTAGATCCTCGCAGCTATGCCGTGAGCAGACGCTTCCGTTCTTATCCCCCATTTTACCGAGGAAACTGAGGCACAGAGGTGGGGGCAGCAATTTACTGGCCCAAAGCTAGGATTAAAGCCAGGATTAAACCCAGCTCATCGGATTCCCAGGTGTGTCCCTCTAACCGTAATCTCTGCTCGTGCCATCTGCCTTTTGTTCAGAGCGATGGAATGTGATAGAAGGTTTTAAGCAGGGGGTGAACTTGACCACAAGGTTTTTCAAAACCGACTGTCTGTGCAAATGGCTGGGGTATGGGCAAGAGGAGGTGGAGACGGGCCTAGCAGGGGTCTTTGCAGAGTCCAGTGAGAGCTGGTGGAGAAGAAAGCACAGATGATGAGGGCATTGGGCTGGGGAGAATTGGACCAAGAAATAATCCTCTAAATGTTTATGGACGAGGTTTAAGTTTCTTATTTTCCAGTGTCTGCTTCCAACTATGTTCTCTTTTTGCCCTTTGGCACCTTAGACAAAGTCTTTAATTTTATGGGCACCTTTGGTATTTGAACGCCACAGTGCAGTCAAGTTTAAAATTCACATCCCAAATCAGACTCAGACTTCATCTCTTCCACTTTCTCCAACCCTAGCCAGGCTTTAGATTTGGAGAAGCGAGGGCTGGTCTTATCTTCCGTACTCTTACCCGGTTCAGTACCTCTCTTAGAGGGAACGGGCTGAGTTTGGTCAGGTTACAGAGTATGCACCTCCTCCCCCCTCTTGAGTCTGCTCTTCTGTGTTAAACTGGGGGAGGGGACAGAGCCCCTGTTAGATCAGATGATGGCTTTCTGAGAATATTTCCTTACCCATAGAGAGCACCCAATAAATATGTAGAGATTGAGTGAATGACAAAAATGAATTTAAAAGTGAATAAATGAATGTATAATCCTGCGGGTGATGTGGTGCTGTCTACTCTGAATACAAGCCTCACACACAGCAGGTCTTCCGTGCACGTGTGTGCACCTAGGGAGACAGACACATACCTCTCCTTGGCTTTGATCCACTTGGTGTCCAGCACAAAAGGAGACTTCAGAGGTGATTTTGGAGACGACTCTAGCATTTGGCGCTCCGTGATCCGATGCAAGTCTCCAATTTTAGTTTCCCCGTACAAGCTTTCTGCTTCAGTAAAACTCCCTGCTTACCGGTATGTTGGGCGTTTTTTTCTGATGGTGCCTGTACGTGGGGGCTGAAGTGAGGTCTCTGCCGAGAATCTGTAGATGAGGCAACCAGGATTGTCCGCTGAGAACTGAATGTTAAGATCTGTACAGAGCGGAGAGCTGCAGAGTCACCTTCCGGAGGCAGAACGGTTCCCTGGGTGGCAAGGCTTGACAGGAACCTGATTGAATGTATTAACACACCTACGAGAAGCAGGTGTTAATCAGAAGTGACACTGCTCAGCCACAAGACAAAAAGAGTCACCAAGGCAGTGACCATACAAAGGAGACAGAATTTGGGCCAATGGACTTGCAATATTATGGTCGGCCCTGTTTTGGCGATGAAAGTGAGCAACGTGACCGTTCTGTTTCAAGTATTTGTGTCTCACTGGCTAGACCACCATCGCTGGGGAGATAGACACATCGGTTCATCTTAGTGGGATGTCATTACATATCGGATATTTATCCCTTTCATTTTCCTTATTTAGATAATTCCTCATGTGTATATTTCAGAGTAAGAACTCAACAGATAGGAGTGATTATCTGATTATGAGTTGCCTTTTTACATGCGGGGATACACCGGTCAAGTGAATGGAACTACTCTGTCTCAGGACCATATAATTCTTGATTAAAAAAAAAAAAAACAACTGACATTCCAAGTTTATAGATGGTAAATGTTAATATCATACAGTCCCTGAAATAGGACTCGTTTCTTGGTGAGCTACGAAAATCAGTGCTCCAGCCTGCAAGACTGTAGTCAAACCCTGGATGGGGCGAACTCTTGAAGGACACAGATGCCACTTGGAGACTGCTGGCTTGGACCAGCCTGTGTCCTACCCCTGGCCACCCCAGCTTCTTTCTTCTATCTAAAGCCCACCCTTCCTAGAAGGCTCAGCTTAGCCATGCTCACTAGTGATGCCAACCGTGTGTGCCCCCTCTGCCATGTTTCCTTCGTCCCCGTTTTCTGCACCCCATGGGCCAGGCCCAGGTGGGTGGAAGTGAGCTGTCAGAGTTAAGCTTGTAAGTTACTGGCTCTAGAGTTGGACTAGCTATGTGATGTTGGGCAAGCTCTTTAATCTCTCCGTGCCTCAGTTTTCATCTCTGTAAAATGGGTACAATAACAGCATCTGTTTGATAGGGTATTGCAAAACTTCATGATGCGTGCACGTGAAGCCCTTGGCCCGGCGCCATTACGTAGTGAGTGCTCAACAGACGTTTGTCATTGTGTCAATTCCAGCTTCTCTTCACAGTGCATGTCCCACCCCTGCAGCTCATTTGTGAGTCCGGACTTCAGTTCTTCCATTTTCAAGACAATAACAATAACAGCGTAGTTGGTTGGGAGAATAAGTCAGAAAATAAGCATGAGAAGCCCAGTGGGTTCCTATCCGTACCAGGTGTTCAATAAACCCTTCTTGCTATGACTGAACGTCATGCATGTTTGCAGACCGTCTACCAGGCCTGGACCTTGGACATAGTTCCTTTAGGTGTGCGTGTGACAGTGTGGTGATGATTGGTGACGCAGGCAGTGACAGAACGCTGCAGCCGCCCTTCCTGGGGGTGGTCCGAGCGAAGGCCCATGGCTCGTGGCCTGACGCCCCTTCGGTACGTGCCGCCCCGTAACATGGGCCCAGCACCTGGAGGTGCTGAGCTTCCATCAGGACGCCCTCCCTGCTCGTCCAGGGCCCAGGCAGATGCTCCTTATTTTCATCTTGCAGACTTTTTCCCTTCATTGCACATCCCCTCACCCCTACCCGTCTCTTCTCTAGCTTCTCACACACGTATTCTTGCAAGAGTCAGACGCTATCAATCATCCATTCATATATATATGTGTGCATATGGACACGTACGACATAGGGTCTATATGACTGCACCAGGAGGCAGAGGCTATGCCTAATTCATAATTTAGTCTCCGATCTAGCAGCTGCTCACTTGATGTTCTGCATCGGGATAAAACAGCTAAAATATTTGGTGGTGCATGTGCCTTGCTCTCCTTTTCCAGTGCTGGGGTTGGGGTCACTCCAGTCCACCTGCGCTCTCGCTCTGGGTCCCTGCTGTGACCAGGAGGCCACCTGGGAATAAGTGTGTGCCTTTGCAGCAAAGCAAGATCAAAACACACGCAGCCCTTCATGCACATACAAGGCTCTTACTGTTAAGTCCCTGTGGAAGGTGGGGAGCCCCCATGTCCCTGGGGACCGCAAGAACAGAGGTGGTCAGGGCCCAGCGGTCACTGCAGAGTGCTTCTGACAGGGGACATTTTCTGTCCTTTTTTTTAAAACTGGAAACCCTGGAGGAGACCATGGGAGCTGGCTTTGGGTTTGGTGTTGTTCTTGTTATGTTTTCCCTCCAGTCCTGGCCGGAGGTTGGTGAGCATGGCTTTGACCTCCGGGACCCTCGGGACGCAGACGTTGGAGTGATCAGGCGCGAGGTGGGTTTCAGGACTATATGGAGAGCCACACATCCAAGAATCTTAAAGAGAGGAGGATCATTACCGATAAACAAACACAGGCACTGTTGTAAAGCAAAGTTTGTGTTTTTCCTTTCGAGGGCCCCCCGGGAAATCAGCAAGCAGCCCACGTAGCTGAGAACAGCCGGGCAACCCCTCCTGACCCCAGATTACTGCTAATGACAAGAGCTGGCAGCCGGCTCCCTGGACACGAGGGAGGAGCTCCACCCCCTGAGGTTAGAGATGTGCCTCATCTTTTGGGATTTTCCACAATAGATTTATTTTTAGCAAGAAGAGATTTAAAATCCCAGCAATTCAGTGCAACTTGTTTGCCTAAAGCAAGTCGCTCCTCAGGAGGGAGTTGAAGAAGGAGGTTTGGCAGTTGTCCCCTCTGACCACAGAGGGTGACGCTGCTGCTGCAGAGGTCCCCAAGAGTCCTGCTTCCAGGGATCCCTCCGGGAAGTAGAGAATGTTCTGTTCCCTCAAGCCGCTCGGCCACTCTTTGCCCCCTGTTTTCTTCCAGCTTTGTTGAGCTATGCTTGGTGTGTGACACCGTGTGACACTGTGTAAGTCTGCAGTATGTATAGAGCATAGTGACTTGACACACACAACGCAGATGCAAAATGATTACCACGGTAAGTTTAGCGCTCATGACTTCATGTAGTTACAAATGTGCTTCCTCGTGAGGAGAACTTCTGGATCTACTCTAACAACTTTCAAATATGCTGTGAAACAGTGTTAACTGCAGTCCTGTTAGGCATTCTATTTTCAACACTTATAACTGAAAGTTCGTACCTTTGGACCCCCTTCCTCCAAACCCTTTCCCCCAGTGGCCCACCCCTGGCACCCGTGTGTCTGACCTTTTTCTAGGAATTGTTTCTAAAAGTTTCTAGGAGTTTGTTTTTAAGATTCCACATACACGTGAGTTCATACAGTATGTGTCTTTAACCATCTCACTTATGTTGCTTAACACAATGGCCTCAGGATCCACCCATGTCCCTGCCGCTTTTCCATGCCGAGGTAGTCTGGGGCCTCTTTCCCCCCAAGGTGTGTTCTGTGGATCCATGGTCCCAGAGTTTGTGGCTCCTGGGGTGAATTCTAGGTAGTCAGAGGGCCTGGGAAACAGCCCATTCTATTTCTCTTGGGTCACTCCAGCCAAACTTGTGCCCTTGTTTTTCCTCAAATATGAGAGGCACACTCCTGCCTCAGGACCTTTGCACTTGCTGCTCCTTCTGGCTGCTATGCCGTCTTTCCAGATATCTGCATGGCTAGCTCCTTCATCTTCAACACTTTACTCAAAAATTACCTTTTCAGTGAAGTCTTCATGAGATGCTTTCATATCTCCCCTCTCTGCTTTATTATATTTTTTCTTAGCACTCATGACTAACTTCAGTGAATCATGCCACGTTCTGTTCTATCTGTTAGAATTGCTGAATTCTATTCTAAGGGTCACTGTGGCAGGGGAAAATAAACATGGCATACTGCTCATTGGCTTTTAAAGCTTCCACAGAAAATAACACACATCATTTAGGCTCCTATTTCATTGGACCAGACAAGTCTCACGGGTCCACGGGACTTCAAGAGGGAGAGGAAAATGCATTGTGAAGCCAAGCCTGACAGGAGAGCTGGAGTGCCTGTCAGTAGTTCTTAGGCCCACTGTCCCCGTGGGTTCCCCATCAGTGGCATCCAAGGTCTCGTGGGGCTAAGTCAGAATTCCTTCACAGAACTTCACAGTCTCTGCATGGTCTGGCTCGTGCTTACCTCTCTTAGATTCACATTTCAGCTTCGAGGTCCTTTCTTGCAGGAAGCCCACCCTGATCCCTCTGTCTGGGTGAGGGGCTGTTCTTTGGATCACCCTTCAGAAACCTAGGAACTTCCTGGCACATTACTTGATTGTATCTCTTACTAGAAGTTTCCTGTGCCCCATCCAGTGAGTCTTCAAGTCAATCCAATTGTTCGTGAGCAAAATTTCCAAGAAAGAAATGACCCAATAGGACAAATAATAGTGTATACCTTTACAGAAAGGGTTAGTAATGCTCTGAAACTTTTGTTTCAGTGTGTGATGTGTGTGGTCCAGTGTGTTGGGTTAACTTGAAAAATGTATCCTTAATCTGGCCTGTGGGACAACTCCTCTGAAGCCACAGCCCTGCCAGGGCTGTCAACCCAGTGGGGCCTGGGGACCCACCAGTGCCCAGCACAGCAGTTACACAAAGGGACTTCAAAAAAATGTTTAAGACGTGTGAATTCTCCATGATCTGAGCTTTCCAGCATCCTTTGCGGATGAGGGGCACCTGGGCCACTTAACTGGTTAAGGTTCTGACTTGGGCTCAGGTCATGATCTCGCAGTTTGTGGGTTCAAGCCCTGCATCAGGCTCTGTGCTGACAGCTCAGAGCCTGGAGCCTGCGTTGGATTCTGTGTGTCCTGCTCTGTCTCTCTCCTGATGGTGCTCTGTCTCTCTATCTCTCTCCCAAAAATAAAAAATAAAAGCATTAAAAGTGTGGAGGATTTGGGTTGACTGTTTTCCAGTCACATTGAGCTTGGTGAGTAGAGGCCAGCTTAGATGTGCAGCGTCAGGACCACCCTCCCTCCCTGCGTCCTGTTGCGTGAACCGCTCTCTACCTGTCTCCGCGGCCCTCTGGGCGCGGGCACCTCGGCCTGGAAGAACTCTATCTTTTGCTCAGGGCCCTCCTGGCTTCTTAAATCCAGCACCGTCCTTATGCATAGGGCGGTAAGGTGTTGTTACGCTGCCTTAAAAGTTACTTACGTGGAGTCAGAAAAACACGAGTTCAAGTTCCATTTCATTCCTCCCTGGTTGCATGACTGCAGCAAGATGTCTCTCCGAGCGGAAGTTTCTTCCTCTGTAAAAGAGAGGTGATATTCTGTTCCTTTCAGAGTTGATGTAAGGATTAGAGAGAATGTTTACTATTCACATCCGGCAATGTTGGCATTCAATACATCATGGCTATTTATTATCATTATTATCCTATTGACTTTTGAAAGTACTTGAAATCTATCTACTAGTAACTTCTTTGAGTTAAGCATCATTCACAACAGCACTGTTCTGGCTTCCCCGAGGGGTAAAGATCTGAAGTCGTTATCAACGTCTTTAGTACCTTTTAGGATCTTTGAAGTGGGAACATCTTTAGTATTTGTAGGATCTTCACAGTATGAGTAGCTATACTATCTTTGAGTACCTGTATGGGATGCGTATCTTCAGTGTCTATAGAATGAGTATCCACAGTATCTTTTAGTATCTTTATGGTATAACTATACCTTTTTTCAGCATAGGGTCAGCCAAGATCTGGCTTTGATAGGAAGGACGAGAAAGAGAAGAAGCCTGGGGTGAAGGCGGAGCGCAGCCGGAGGACACAGAAGAGTCTGGAATAAAATGTTCTCTCCCTTCCCTGTTCCATTTCTGTTGCAGGAGGCTAATGGGGATGATGCTACATCTTTGTGTCTGTCTCCCCATGTAATATGTATCCTTTTAGTGGTCAGCCACATCATTTCCAGGGACAAGCACAAAATAGAAGTGTAGGGCTTCTTGTTCAAAAAAGAAGAAAGCTTTTTTTCTTTCTCTCCCTGCGCGTGTTGTGGTGTTTATTTGCTCTTCAGCGCGTGCCTGCCCGGGCACGGTATACTTGTAGGCAGACACTGACCTTCAGCGGCGCAGAGGTCCGGTCCTGGGCCTTGGCACATGGGACATGTTCCCTGGACCCTCCGGTGCCTGTACCCTCAGGGCAGTGAGCTGCGGGGCACCTGTCCTGGGCAGGCGGGAAGGAGGAGGGTCAGAACCACCCAAGCCGATGCTCCAAGCCCCAGTCCATGCTCTGTGGTCCTGTCAGCCCTCACCGACAGACCCCAAATTCAAAGAGGAAATCACTAAGAATTTCAGATGACAACTGCAGGGCATTAAACCCCAGGCCTGGGGCTCTCTGTGGAGCATGGGTCCCTGTGTGACCACAGAGGTCACACGATGCACCGGTGAAGCCAGCCCTGTCGTTAGCTCTGCTGAGCCCTGCGTCTGTGACCCCACTGTCACTGGCCTGGCCGCCGCCTTCTTCCTCAGCCTTCTCCAAACCTTCCACCTGCATCCCAGGCCTCGGTGGGTTGCCAGGAAGCATCCCTAGAGGCTGCTGCTGCTGTGCCCCTTTCTCTGTCTGACTGTCCCTAAGGCGTCGCCAGCGGGGTGACAGTGTGCCCCCACCCGTGGGCTCCTGCTGGGTGCAGTTGGGAGCCCAGGCCAGGAGAAAGAGACACATGCTCTCTCCCAGCGTGTTGTAGCTCCCACTCCTAACTCTTGTCAAGAGGTCCCTCCGAGTGAAAAACGACTATTTGTGTATGTTATTGATCACCCTACCCTGGAAAATGACTGTAACCTTTCCATCCTGGCAGCAACAGAACCCCCCGTCTGCCTTGGCTAGGAGCAACCTGGCGGTTTTGAATGGCAGCCAGGGCTGGGGGGATGTTGGCCATGGCCAGCCTGGCTGCCCGCTGCCTCGCTCGCCTTGCCTCTCCACCTGGAAAGGAAGAAATGTTTGACAGAGAACAGAGCAGGTTGGATAATAAGCGTCGGTCCACAGAAGCCTCAAATCGAGGCTCCTTCCACTGTCAGGAGGGAGTGAGGATGGCAGACCAAGGAAACGGGGTCAAGGCTCGGCATCTGGAGTTCCCGAGCCTGGGTTCAAGTCCTGGCTCAGACGCTTTCAAACTGTAGAACACGGAGACTGTTTGCCAATGTGCAGAATGTGTAGAGAAATAATTCCTGCTTCATCGTACCATTGATGTGAGGAGCCCATGAGCTAACGTGCAAAGAAAGCGCTTCTCAAGAAGCTGTAAAAATATTTGCCAGCCTTGTGGGAGGTAATGCAGAAAAAGAATGTAATTCATGATGGCAATGCTGGTTTTGGGTATTCCAGCATTATGGGGACTATACTATGCTTACGTACAAAAGTACTGGTGTTCTTGTTGGTGCAAAATACCGTTATTTTTATAATAGTAAAATAATAGGATTTAACGATTATAATTTATATAATCCCATACTACTATGTGCTAGTGTAATGTTTATATAATATACATACAATTTAAAGGAGGTTATTACATTCTAATAAATACCAAGTGCTATTATTTCAGAAGTTGTAAAAATGTGAAATCTGAATTACTCACATCCTGAGGCATTTGGGAGGGATTTCCTGCATTAGAGCATCAGATCGAAGAAGTGCTCTTTAAAAGCATTTTGACCGTATCTTCCTTTTAAAACCTTTCAAAGTATCTTCTCTTCATTTTTGGTCCCGTTTCCCAGTGTTGTGCATAAAGTCAGGCAGTATTACTTATGTTTATTAGAGATTTGTGTTTTTTCCAGAGCCAGTTTGGCTGTCCGTGGGCTGCCAGAGGTTCCTGGTCGAGTGGGACCGTGGATCTAGGAACAGCAGGAAGAGGAGAAGGGGTGGAAAGGGGTTGGGGAAAGAAGAGAGAAGAGGTCCCCACCTTTGCTCTCCAAGACGACCATCTCTGTTCTCCGTGTTTCTGAGCGGCATTTCCCCTGCCCCTGTTCCCTTTATGTTTTTAAATTTTTCTAATGTTTTATATTTGAGGGAGAGAGAGCATAAGCAGGGGAGGGAGAGAGAAATGGAGACAGAATGCAAAGCAGGCTCCAGGCTCTGAACTGTCAGCATAGAGGCTGATGTGGGGCTTGAACCCATGAGCAGTGAGATCATGACCTGAGCCGAAGCTCAACTGACTGAGCCACCCAGGTGCCCCCCTCCTTTATTTAAAATTTCTTTTTAATGTCCACTTACTTTGATAGGGAGAGAAAGCATCACAAGCGGGCTCCATGCGGTCAGCACAGCCTGATGCGGGGGAGGGGCAATCTTCCAGACCATGAGCGCCCAACCTGAGCTGAAATCAAGAGTCAGACCGTCTATCAACTGAGCCACCCAGGCCCCCAGTCCCCCTTCCCTTTAATCTCCCAGGTTCCAGGGTCATTTCTAGGAATTAGGACAAAGGACCTGGAACTGGCTATCTTTCTACTGGAACAACGTCTGAAGATGAACTTTGGAAGAATCGCCATTCCCTCGGTCATTGTTATGAAGTCCCAGTATTCAATATTAGGATTCCAGGGGCTACTTTGCTTTGAGATTGCCATCACTGTGGGTAAAATGAGAGAATGTGAGGTCAGACAACTCTGCCATATTTGTCACCTTAGCAAAACACCTCACCTTTTTCAGCCTCAGTTTCCTTATCTTTAAAATGGGAATTAAATGGAATTGTTGCTGGGAGGGAGCCCCTCCTGAGCTGTTTTGCAGGGCTCCTGGTCTATGTTGGAACTCAGTGGGGCTGGGATTTCCTTCTTAGCTATTATTAGACCTCACCGTTTCACCCCAGCCCTGAGAATCCTCTAATTAGATGAATTCCAATACTCTCCCCCCTTTCGCCCCCAGAAAACGTTTAATCACTCGGTCTAACATCTCCATTACACAATGTTTGTGGCAACGGGTTGTGGCAGTGAATTGAATTCTCTGATTAACTGAGAAAACCCCTTTTGTCCTCACCTATGCAGCCACACATCTTTGTAAAATGGAGTAGAATCTATTTTTCCTGCCTTAGCCTATTTTGTTCCTAGCCCTACTTGCTATCTGTCTTTTCGATGACTCAGTGCCCCTCTCAAAACACTGCACAGTCCTGGGCTGGGCTGATCCTGGCCCCTTGAAGATGGACTTCAGAAGAACACCTACACCTGCTTGGTAGCCTGCCTGTTCTCTCTCTCTTGAGAAGACCGAGGATCAAGAGGTATAGGCGTGTGTAAACTAAATTCTTCACTTCATGAAGGATGTCCGGCACGCCTTGGCTGTTGGGATTTGAGAACTCCCTTTTGTTTGGAGGTCTTGGAGCTGTCTTGCCCACGGCAGCGTGACTGGCCTCTGAGAAGGGTACCTCACCTCACAGCCTGGTTTGCTGCAGACAGAGAGCAGGGAAACGCTATGGACTTCTAGAAGCTTTCCCGTGATGCACACATTCCAACAACCAGAGACTCGCTTGGCGTGACTAGCCCACATCTGTACTTGTGCTGTTCTGTGGACATAATTGTCCCCTTTCTTCCCCCAAGATGATCTGCATTTCATGGGTGATGAATGTGCAGTTCAGAGAAGCGACAGGACTTCGTGAAGGTGACCCAGCCGGAGCCGAGCTGTTCGTTGGATGTGTAGAGTCCAAAGCACTTTGGTCTCCAAGGCTGTCTCTCCTTGATGTTGCAAATGTTACCGTGTTTAAATATGTTTGGATCATCCACAGCTCAGTGAGAATTATCTCTTTATGTTAAAACTTACATCCAAGTGAGTTAGGATATAGTGCTATAATGATTTCAGGATTAGATTCCAGTGATTCCTCCCTTATGTATAACACCCAGGGCTCATCCCAACAAGTGTCCACCCTTGTCCATTTAGCCCATCTCCCCACCAAAAACCCCTCTAGCAACCCTCAGTTTGTTCTCTGTATCTAAGAGTCTCTTATGTTTTGTCCCCCTTCTTGTTTTTATATTATTTTTGCTTCCCTTCCTTTATGTTCATCTGTTTTGTTTCTTAAATTCCTCATATGAGTGAAGTCAGATGTTATTTGTCTTTCTCTGTCTAGCTAATTTTGCTTAGCATAATACCCTCTGGTTCCATCCACATAGTTGCAAATGACAAGATTTCATTCTCTTAGATTGCCGAGTAATACTCCATTGTATATATGTACACTACACCTGCTTTATCCATTCATCGCTGATGGACACTTGGGCTCTTTCCATACTTTGGCTATTGTCGATAGTGCTACTATGAACATTGGGGTACATATTTGAAATAGCACTCCTGTATCCCTTGGAGAAATACTTAGTAGTGCAATTGCCGTATGGTAGGGTAGTTCTATTTTTAATTTTTTGAGGGACCTCCATACTGTTTTCCTGAGTGGTTGCACCAGTTTGCATTCCTACCAGCAGTACAAAAGAGATCCTCTTTCTCCACATCCTCACCAGCATCTGTTGTTGCCTGAGTTGTTAATTTTAGCTATTCTGACTGGTATGAGGTGGCACCTCATTGTGGATTTGGTTTGTATTACCCTGATGATGGGTGATGTTGAGCATTTTTTCATGTGTCTGTTAGCCATCTGGATGTCGTCTTTGGCAAAGTGTCTATTCATGTCTTTTGCCCATTTTTTCACTGGATTACTTGTTTTTTGTGTGTCGAGTTTGAGAAGTTCTTTATAGATCTTGGATACTAACCCATTATCCGATATGTCATTTCAAAATATCTTCTCCTATTCTGTCATTTGCCTTTTAGTTTTGCTGATTGTTTCCTTTGCTGTGCAGAAGATTTTTATCTTGATGAGGTTCCAATAGTTCATTTTTACTTTTGCTTCCCTTGCCTCCAGAGATGTATTGAATAAGAAGTTGTTGCAGCTGAGGTCAAAGAGGCTTTTGCCTGCTTTCTCCTCTTGAATTTTGATGGCTTCCTTTCTAACATTTCGGTCTTTCATCCATTTTCAGTTTATTTTTATTTATGGTATAAGAAAGTGGTCCAGGTTCATTTTTCTGCATGTCGCCGTCAGTTTTCCCAGCACGATGTGCTGAAGAGACCGTCTTTATTCCATTGGATATTCATTCTTTCCTGTTTTGTCAAATATTAGTTGACCATACACTTGTGAGTCCATTTCTGGGTTCTCTGTTCCATTGATCTCAGTGTCTGTTTTTGTGCCAGTACCATACTGTCTTGATGATTATTCCAGCTTTGTAATACTCTTTGAAGTCCGGGATTGTGATGCCTCCAGCTTTTGTTTTCTTTTTCAGGATTGCTTTAGCTATTCAGGGTTTTTTTTCTGATTCCATACACTTTTAGGATTGTTTGTTTTAGCTCTGTGAAGAAATCTGGTGTTATTTTGTTGGGATTGCATTAAATATGTAAATAGCTTTGGGTAGTATCAACATCTTAATATTCTTCCAATCCATGAGCATGGAATATTTTTCCATTTTTTGTATGTTTTCTTCAATTTCTCTTATAATTTTCTATAGTTTTCTGTGTATAGATTTTTTAACCTCTTTGATTATGTTTAATCCTAGGTATTCTACAGTTTTTAGTGCCATTGTAAATGGGATTGATTCCTTGATTTCTCTTTCTGTTGCTTCGTTATTGGTGTAAAGGAATGCAACCGATTTCTGTGCATTGATTTTATATTCTGCTATTTTGCAAAATTCATGAATCAGTTCTAGTAGTTTTTTGATGGAATCTTTTGAGATTTCCATATAGAGTATCATGTTGTCTGTGAAAAGTGAAAGTTTGACTTCCTCCTTGCCAATTTGGATGCCTTTTATTCCTTTCTGTTGTCTGATTGCAGGGGCTAAGATTTCTAATATGATGTTGAATAACAGTGGTGAGGGTGGACATCCCTGTCATATCCCTGACCTTAGGGGGAAAGATCTCGGGCTTTCCCCATTAAGGATGATATTAGCATTGGGTCTTTCATATATGACTATTATGATCTTGATGTACGATCCTTCTATACCTACATTCTTAAGGGTTTTTATCAAGAAAGGATGCTGTATTTTGTCAAATGCTTCCTCTGAATCTATTGAGAGGATCATGTGATTCTTGTCCTTTCATTAAAAATTTTTTTAAATGTTTTATTTATTTTTGTGAGAGAAAGAGACAGCATGAGCAGGGGAGGGTCAGAGAGAGAGGGAGACACAGAATCTGAAGACAGACTCCAGGATCTGAGCTAGATATTAGTACAGAGCCTGACGTGGGGCTTGAACCCACAAACCATGAGATCACGACCTGAGGCAAAGCTGGACACTCAGCCTTGAGCCACCAAGGCGCCCCTGTCCTTTCTTTTATTGATGTGATGAGTCACATCAATTGTTTTGCAGATATTGAACCAGCCCTGCATCCTGGTATAAATCTCACTTGGTCCTGGTGAATAATTCTTTTACTTTATCATTGGATCTGGTTGGCTAACATCTTGTTGAGAATTTTTGCATCCATGTTCATCAGGGAAATTGGTTGGTAGTTCTCCTTTTTAGTAGGGTCTTTGGTTTTGGAATCAAGGTAATGCTGGATTCATAGAATGAGTTTGGAAGTTTTCCTTTCATTTCTATTTTTTTGGAACAGATTCAAAAGAATAGTGTTAACTCTTCTTTAAATGTTTGGTAGAGTTCCCCTGGAAAGCCATCTGGCCCTGGACTCTTGTTTTTTGGGAGATTACTAATTCCATTTCCTTACTGGTTATGGGTCTGTTCAAATTTCTACTCTTGTTTCTGTTTTGGTAGTTTATATGTTTCTAGGAATTTGTGCATTTCTTCCAGATTGCCCATTTTATTGGTATATAATTGCTCATAGTAGTCCCTTATTATTGGTGTATTTCTCTTGTGTTGGTTGTGATTGCCCCTTTTTCATTCTTGATTTTACTTATTTGGGTCCTTTCCTTTTTCTTTTTGATCAACTGGCTAGGGGGTTATCAATTTTGTTAATTCTTTCAAAGAATCAGCTCCTTGTTTCATTGATCTGTTCTGGGCTTTTTGTTTTTGTTTTTGATAGCATTTCTGCTCTAATCTTTATTATTTCCTGTCTTCTGCTGGTTTGGGGTTTTAATTTGCTGCTCTTTTTCCAGCTCTTTAAGGTCTAAGGTTAGGTTGTGTATCTGAGCCCTTTCTTCTTTAGGAAGACCTGTGTTGCTATATACTTCCCTCTTAAGACTACCTTCGCTGCATCTCAGGTTTGGACTGTGGGGGTATCATTTTTGTTGGCTTCCATGTAATTTTTAATTTTTTCTTTAACTTCTTGGTTAGCCCTTTCATTCTTCAGTAGGATGTTCTTAGTCTCCAAGTATTTATTGTCTTTCCAAACTTTTTCTTGTGGTTGATTTCAAGTTACATAGTGCTGTGGTCTGAAACTACGGGCGATATGTCTTGATCTTTTTGTACTTGTGGAGGGCTGATTTGTGTCACAGTATGTGATCTGTCTTTGAGAATGTTTCATGTGCACTCAGGAAGAATGTGTATTCTGCTGGTTTAGGATGAAATGCTCTGTATATATCTGTTAAGTCCATCTTGTCCAGTGTGTCATTCAAAGCCATTGTTTCCTTGTTGATTTTCCGTTTAGACGATCTATTAATGTAAGTGGGGTGTTGAAGTCCCCTACTATTATGGTATTATCAATGAGTTTATGTTTGTGATTAATTGATTTATATATTTGGGGTTTTCCACGTTTGGAACATAAATGTTTACAATTGTTAGAACTTCTTGGTTGATAGAGCTGTTAATTATAATACAATGCCATTCATCATCTCTTAGTATAGTTTTTATTTTCTATATTCTATTTTCTGTATATATTCTAGATTGTCTGATTATAAATATGGCTGTTCTGGCTTTCTTTTGGCGACTAATAGCATAACAGATGGTTCTCCATCCCCTTACTTTCAATCTGAAGGTGTCTTTAGGTCTAAAATGGGTCTCTTTTGGGGCACCTGGGTGGCTCAATTGGTTTAGCACCCAACTTTGGCTCAGGTCATGATCTCCTAGCTCATGAATTCCAACTCTGCATGGGGCTCTGCTGATAGCTCAGAGCCTGGAGCCTGCTTCAGATTCTGTCTTTCTTACTCTTTGTCCCTCCCCTACTTGCACTCTGTCTCTCTCAAAAATAAACACTAAAAAATAAGTGTCTCTTGTAAACAGCATATAGATGGATCTTTTTTTTTTAATCCATTCTGTTACTGTCTTTTTATTGGAGCATTTAGTGCATTGTCATTTAGAGTGAGTACTGAAAGATAAGAATTTATTGCCATTATGTTGCCTGTAGGGTTGGAGTTACTAGTGGTGTTCTCTGGTCCTTCTAGTCTTTGTTGCTTTTGGTCTTTTTTGTGTTTTTGTTTTTGTTTTTGTTTTGTTTTTTTGTTTTGTCTTTCTCCCTTCAGAGAGTGCCCCTTAAAATTTTTTGCAGGGCTGGTTTAGTGGTCATGAACTCCTTTAGTGTTTGAGAAACTTTTTACCTCTCCTTCTACTTTGAATGACAGTAATTCTTGGTTGTATACTTTTCAATTCAGCACATTGAATATATCCTGCCACTCTTTTCTGACCTGCCAAGTTTCTGTGGATAGGTCAGCTGTGAACCTGAGCTGTCTTCCCTTGTAGGTTGAGGACTTTTTTCCCTTGCTGCTTTCATGATTCTTTCTTGCCTGAGTATTTTGTGAATTTTACTATGATATGCCTTGTTGATGGTCAGTTTCTGTTGAATCTAATGGGAGTCCTCTGTCGGCTTCCTGGATTTTGATGTCTGTGTCTTTCCCCAGGTGAGGAAAGTTTTCTGCTATGATTTTACTCACATAAAGCTTCTACCCCTTTTTCTCTCCCTTCGTCTTTTGGGGCTTCTATGATTCAAATGTTCTTCCTTTTTAATGAGTCACTGAGTTCTCTAATTCCTATATTGTGCTCTTTTGCCTTAGTTTCCCTCTTTTTTCTGCTTCATTCTCCGTAAGTTCTCTATAGTGACTTGCTGCTCTGCCTCATCCTTGCCACCAGCGCATCCATTTGAGATTGCAGCTCATTCCAGCATGTTTAATTTCATCCTGACTGGGTTTGACTTCTTTTATCTCAGCAGAAAGAGATTCCATGCTTTTTTTAACCCCAGCTAGTATTCTTATTATTGTGATTCTAAATTCTGGTTCAGACATCTTGCTTGTATCTGTGTTGATTTAGTCCCTGGCTGTCATTTCGTTCTGTCATTTCTTTTGGGGTGAATTCCTTCATTTCTTCATGTTGGATGAAGAAAAATAATTAATACAATAAAAAATAAAATAAAAAATTTTAAAAAACAAAAAAATCAAATACAAGGTGCTATCCTCTA
>PJEM01014954.1:0-32349 GCA_004023845.1 Helogale parvula | reverse complement strand
GAGTCTCTGGTCCTGGTTTGCACTCAATGAGGCATCCATGGTGCTGATATCAAAAAGGGTCTGTGCACACACCTCCTTTCTTGGGGAACAGAAATTTATGGCTTTTAATTCTTCTCAGTTTGATAATTGCAGGAGGGCAGAGGTGTACATCTCTGCCATCTTGCTGCTGGCTCCAGTTACATCATCAAGTCCCCATGTTGTCAGACTAGACACTAGCTCAGAATAAGATGAGAATTACACCACTGGTTTCCCTGGGTGTTCAGCTTGTGATCGTAGATCATGGAACTTCTCAACCTATTTAATCTTGTAATCCAATGTGCTTTGGGTTCTGTTCCACAGAAAGAGATGATTTATTTCCAGTTTAGAGTAATTGACTAAATTGCCATTTATTTAAAGTCCTGAGTAGCAAAGTGCCATGAAGGAAGTGTCAAGTTGTTTGATTGGGACAATAGTTGAGTGAGAATGATGAGGACCTGTGGGACCTTGTGGTCCTAGCTGCACAGTCAGTGCATCTGGGACTCCTTTAATGTTTAGCTGTTTTTCCTTATGACATCTAGGATTCAATCATGTTTAGGGACAGGAGTAGGCAAGTGCAAGCAACTGTGCCTTTTGTGCATGTTAATGCAGTTTGCCTATGACAAGGTTTCTAATATAAAGATTGAATAGGTAAGGACAGAATTATGTGTCCCGAGAGGCGCCCTGGGGGAAGATGCTGTGTGGAAAGGAAGCCCCAGACGCTGACATGAAACCTGCCTTTTACCTCCATCTGCACCTGCTCTAGGGAATACAAACTAGAATTGTGCAGAGTGTGCACCCCCCTTCTACAGGCAGTTTTGTTTCTGGACTCACAATGACTTGCCCCACTGTGTCTCTTGCACAGAAATAAATGGCCGTGTCCTCGACTCTCAGATTATTCATCTGCAGAGAGATCGTGTTCTTGGCATTGTCTCTGGAGATGGTGAATCGGCCCTTCATGGAGTCTGCATAGCTTGTGCTTCCACTACTACTAATATATGAAACCCACTCCAACCCCTTCTTTGGAGCCTGTCAGACCCCGTTCATTTCATAGCTACTGATATCAAATCCAAGGCTGCACAGGAGAGTCTCAGAGAGCCCCCAGGTTTTGCAAGACCTCCTCCAGACTCCACCAGGTGCACTTCACACCTGCAGACACGAGACATCCAGATCAGGAAGCTGTCACACATCCTCTGCTTCTCTCGCTCATATCCACTCACGTACTCAGTATCTCGTGTTCACCAGGTATTATTTTTTAAAACAGAAACAAGGAAAACCCAGCCAAGCACAAACTCCATAGTGAGATGTCTGGGTTCTGTCCTGATCACAGAAAGGGAACACCTGGGACTCCCGGGGCTGGGGCTCTTCTCCCAGCTGTAGGTTCCTGGCTGGGCTGGCTTAATCATCAGAGAAAGGGCCCTATTTGCCACCCTTTGACTATATATCAAACTTTAGAGTTAGATTTGATTTTTTAAAAGTGAACGACAGGGTTGGGGGGCACTTCCTGGTCAATTTGTGTAGATGGCACTGTGACAGTATGAAGAATTCTAATCTGTGAACAGTTATATTTGCAGATACGTGCATATTTTTACTTGTCTTTCATCAACATAGGTCATTTGCACTATACAAGTATTTTATACTCTTTCTTATTTTTATTTTACACACACATCACCCCCCTTCCTCTTTCCCCTCTCCCCTCAGCCCTAAGTTTGTTCTCAGTAATGAAGAGTCTTTTATGGCTTGACTCCTTCCCCTCTTCAATTATTTCCCCCACCTTTCCCTCCCCCATGGACCTCTGTTAAGTTTCTTTTGTTACACTTATGAGTGAAAACATATGGTATCTGTCCTTCTCTGCCTGACTTATTTCACTTAGCATGACGGCCTCGAGTTCCGTCCACATTGCTATGAATGGCCAGATTTCATTCTTTCTCATTGTCATGTAGTATTTCATTGTATATTTAAACCACATCTTCTTGATCCATCCATCAGTTGATGGACATTTGGGATCTCTCCATGATCTGGCTATTGTTGAAAGTGCCGCTATGAATATTGGAGTACATGTGCCCCTATACATCAACACTCCTGTATCCCTTGGGTAAATCCCCAGGAGTGCTATTGCTGGGTGATAGGGGAGTTCTACTGATAGTTTTTTGAGGAACCTCCACACTGTTTTCCAAGGCGGCTGTGCCAGTTTACATTCCCACCAACAGTGCAGGAGGGTGCCCGTCTCTCCACACCCTCGCCTGCATCTGTAGTCTCCTAATTGTTCATTTTAGCACTAGCGTGTGTCTCAAAGGCATTGTTTCCTTATTGATTTTAAGCTTAGATTATATGTCCATTGCTGTCAGTGGAGTGTTAAAGTTGCCTATTATTATTATTGTATTATTATCAATGAGTATCTTTATGTTTCTTATTCATTGATTCATATATATCAGTGGATCTGACAGACAGTTCTCCAAAGAGGACATCCAGATGGCCAACAGGCACATGAAATGATGTTCTGCATCACTCATCATCAGGGAAACACAAATGAAAACCACACTGAGATACCAGTTCACACCGACCAGAGTGGCTAAAATGAACAAATCAAGAGACTATAGATGCTGGTGAGGATGTGGAGGAACGGGCACCCTCCTACACTGTTGGTGGGAATGTAAACTGGTGGAGCTGCTCTGGAAAACAGTGTGGAGGTTCCTCAAAAAACTACCAGTAGAACTCCCCTGTGACCCAGCAATAGCACTGCTAGGAATTTACCCAACTGATACAGAAATGCTGATGCATATGAGCACATGTACCCCAATGTTTATAGCAGCACATTCTACAAGGGCCAAATCATGGAAAGAGCCTAAATGTCCATCACCTGATGAATGGATCAAGAAGATGTGGTATATATATGTTGGGGCCCAGTAGGCAATAATAGCCCCCAAGCAATATTTTGCCTCTTGGCCGCACATGTGGCTTCTGTTCATCCTATGGTTTTCTCATTACTTTGCAAAGAAGCATATACATTTAGGCTTTGAATCAATTTGGTTCAGTCAGTGGCGCCAGCCCTCCCCTTGCTTTGCTTTCTGGTTCTTTGTTTGCTGTAGGGAAATAACCCAAACCTCTGCCATAAAATTTGCATATTAAGAGATAAGCGTCCTGCCCATGCATCACTGATAAAGGGCCTTAAGGAATGTAAATCTCTCCTCATAGAATTCTTCAGGCTCATCTTCCACTTGTAGCCAGACTATTATTGGGGAGTCCCTCCCCTGTAATGACTTGATTGTTTCCTTTTATTTACTACTGTCCTGATATAAATGACCTTATCCGGAGCATTCTATGTAACCATTAAAGAAATGATGTAATCACCTATGGTATATAAGACCCTGGCTATCTTAATAAAGCTCTCTTTGTGTTCTACCAACCGCCATCCACGTTGTCTGTCTCGTCTGTCTTGTCTGTCTTGTCTGTCTTGTCCGTCTTGTCCATCTTCTTTTTTAGAGATATTTTCGCCGACACCAACCCCCTACTCGGGACATTTCAACTGTGTGTGGGCTGGTCCCCCGCATATATACACAATGGAGTACTATGTGGCAATGAGGAAGAATGAAATGTGGCCGTTTGTAGCAAAGTGGATGGACCTTGAGGGTGTCATGCTATGGAAATAGTCAGGCAGAGAAGGACAGATACCATATGTTTGCCCTCATAGGTTTAACAGGAGAAACCTAACAGAGGGCCATAGGGAGGGGAATGGGGAAAGAAAGTTTGGGAGAAAGAGGGAAACAAACCATGATAGACTATTGAATACTGAATAAGAACTGAGGGCTGAGGGGGGAACAGGAGCAGGGAAAGTGGTGATGGTCATGGAAGGAGGGCATTTGTGTGGAGAAACACTGGGTTTTATATGGAAACCAAATTCAAAACAAACTATTAAAAAAAAGAAGAGGTCACATACTGTCCAAAGCCTGACACTTCAGGAAGCATTTCTTGTGGGTGCTGTGTGCACTGTACTGTATATTGGCTGCTCTCTCCCTCTGGTCAGTCCTCTGCAGAGATTCTTCTTGCCTCCAGCGAGGAGAGTTTGGACCTTGTCCACAGTGTTATGAGTTTTAGCTAGGTGAGTTCGGTCTGCATGCTAAATGAGGCTAATTCCTATTTCCCTTAGAGCTGAAGTTATGCCTCACACTATGCTCAGTAGACTTGGTGAGTAAGGGTGTTAATGCTAATCTTTGGGTGGAGGGACACACTGTTGCTCTGGTTTCCAGGCACTCTTTCCAAGTTAGGAAGCACCTAAGGAAAACAGGTGGGGTGGGGGAAGGTTTGGAGTTAGTGGCTCAGCTCACACTGGTGGCAGCTGTGCTGCAGCTGAAGTCTGCCCATACTGACTGGTGGGATGAAATACTGGCACCAGCCCACTCTCTGGCCTTTGGAGATGGCATTCCCACCTGCCCTGGCACAGTACCCTTATGTTTTATCTCAGGAGCTCTAGCTGGATTTGAAGACACCAAATTGTATGAATTCAATATGATAGGGATCCCCACTTATCCTCTGGAAGAAGATCTTGCTGTGCTGTGGCAGGAGCTGGTTTGTCCCAGAAGGGCAGTTGCATGAATTCCTGGGGGCTTGGAGGTCATAGTTACAGACAAAAAAAAGACAGCATCCATTTAGTTGCTCTGAGCAGGGGCTCCTATGCAAATGAACAGGGAACTTCAAAGATGCCTCTCAGCTTTCCTGTCTCATGAGATGCAGTGCCACCTCTCCCAAATGTACTCCAATAAGGGATCTTTCTCTTCCCATATGACCCAGGGGATCCTCACACCACAGTACCTGCTATGGGCCTCTGTCCTCCTTCTCCACAGGAGCATGGATATGCCCACCAGACTCCACCCAGCCATGGCATGGACTCCTAAATCTTCAGTTATTTAGCTCCACCTTTACAGGAGGTTGCCTGTCATGGTTAACTTTATGTGTCATCTTGACTGTCATCGGTACATGGATTAACCATTGTTTATGTGGATGTCTGTGATGTGTTTCTAGAAGAGATTGGAATTTCCATCCATGGCTTCTGTCTACATGGACATCACCCACTCCATTAAGGTTCTAAATAGAATCCAATGCAGAGAGAGGAAGCGTTCCCTCATTTCTACTCCCCATGTGCATGTATGAGCTGTTGAGCTGAAACATTGATCTCCACCAGCCCTTGTTCTGATAATTATATCTTCATTATTTTTTACATTTTGTTACAAATGTTATTTTTTTATATAGTTTATAACCAAGTTGGTTTCCTTTTGTTTTTCTTTTTTCTTCTTTTTAACAGTTTATTTTCAAACTGGTTTCCATAATACACCCAGTGCTTCTCCCCACAAGTGCCCCCCACAATGACCATCAGCCTCTTCCCTCTTCCCCCTCCCCCTTCAGTCCATGGCATGTTTTCAGTATTCAGTACTCTTTCATGATTTGTTTCCTTCACTCTCCCCAGCTCTCTTTCCCACTTCCTCTCCCTATGGTCCTCTGTTAGGTTTCTCCTGTTAGACCTATGAGTGCAAACATATGGTATCTATCCTTCTCTGCCTGTCTTATTTCACTTATCCTGACACCCTTGTGGTCCATCCGCTTTCCTACAAATGACCATATTTCATTCTTGCTCATTGCCATGAACGACTCCATTGTATATATATACCACATCTTCTTGATCCATTCATCAAGTGATGGACATTTAGGCTCTTCCCATGATTTGGCTATTGTTGACAGTGCTGCTCTGAACATTGGGCTACATGTGCCCATATGCATCAGCACTTCTGTATCCCTAGGGTAGATCTCCCAGCAGTGCTATTGCTGGGACATAGGGGAGTTCTATTGATTGTTTTTGGAGGAACCTACACACTGTTTTCCAGAGTGGCTCTACCAGTTTATATTCCCACCAATAGAGTAGGAGGGTGTCGGTTTCTCTAAATCCTCACCTTCATCTACAGTCTCGTGATTTGTTCATTTTAGCCACTCTGACCGTTATGAGGTGGTATCTCAATGTGGTTTTGATTTGTGTTTTCCTGATGCTGCGTTATACTGAGCGTCATTTCATGTCCTGTTGGACATCTATATGGCCTCTTTGGAGAACTGTTTGTTCAAGTCTTCTGTCCATTTCTTCACTGGATTATTCGCTTTTCGGATATGGAGTTTAATGAGTTCCTTGTAGAATTGGATACAAGCACTTTATCTGATATGCCATTTGCCACTATCTTTTCCCATTCTGTCGTTGCCTATTCTTTTTTTATATTGTTTCCTTTGATGTGCAGAAGCTTTTAATCTTGATGCAGTCCCAAAATTCATGTTTATTTTTGATTCCTTTGCCTTTGAGGATGTGTCGACTAGGAAATTGCTGTGATCGAGGTCAAGGAGGCTATTTTCTGCTTTCTCCTAGGGTTTTTATAGTTTCCTGCCTCACATTCAGGTCCTTTATCTATTTTGTACTTATTTTTTGTGAATAGTGTTAGAAAATGGTCTAGTTTCATTCTTCTATATGTTGTTGTCCAGCTCTCCTCGCACCACCTGTTAAAGAGGCTTTTTTTCCCCCATTGGGTATTCCTCCTGCCTCATCAAAGTTTAATTGGCCATACACTTGTGGATCCAGTTCTGGGTCCTCTCTTCTCTTCCATTGGTCTATTTGTCTGTTTTTGTACCAATGTCATACTGTCTTGATGATGACAGCTTTGTAGTAGAGGCTAAAGTCTGAGATTGTGATGCCTCTCGTTTTGGTTTTCTTTTTCAATATTACTTTGGCTCTTCAGGGTTTTTTTTTTGTTGTTGTTGTTGTTGTTGTTGTTGTTGTTCCATATGAATTTAAGATACCTTGTTCTAGCTTTGAGAAGAATGCTGGCGCGGTTATGATGGGGATTGCACTGAATGTGTAAATTGCTTTTGGGTAAAAATGACATTTTAACAATATTTATACTTCTGACCAATGAGCACCAAATGATTTTCCATTTCCTTGTGTCTTCTTCAATTTCCTTCTTAAGTCTTCTATAGTTTTCATCATATGGGTCGTTTACATCTTTGGTTAGATTTAATCCTAGGTATTTTATGTTTTTTCGTGCAATTGTGAATGGGATCCTTTTCTCTTTCTGTTGCTTCATTTTTGGTGTATAAATTTGCAACCAATTTCTGTACATTGATTTTGTAGCCTGCAACTTTACTGAATTCACATATCAGTTCTAGAAGGCTTCTGGTGAAGTCTATTGGGTTTTCCATATACAGTATCATGTCATCTGCAAAAAGTGAATGTTTGACTTCTTTGCTGATTCTGATGCCTTGTATTTTTTTTTTTTGTTACCTGATTGCTGATGCTAGGACTTCCAGTACTATGTTACACAACATTGGTAAGAGTGGACATCCCTGTCATGTTCATCATCTCAGGGGGAAAGCTCTCAATTTTTCCCCATTGAGGATGATATTAGCTGTGGGCTTTTCATAAACTGCTTTACTATCATTTAAATAAGTTCCTTCTATCCTTACTTTCTCAAGGGTTTTTTAAAAATAGTTTATTGTCAAATTGGTTTCCATACAATACCCAGTGCTCTTCCCCATAAGTGCCCTCCACCATCACCACCACCTCTCAAGAGATTTTATTAAGAAGGGATGTTGTATTTTGTCAATTGCTTTTTCTGTACCTATCGACAGGATCCTATGGTTTTTATCTTTTCTTTTATTAACATGATGTAACACATTGGTGGATTTGAGAATATTGAACCAGCCCTTTAGCCCTGGAAATCATCCCACTTGATCATGATGGATTATTCTTTTTATATGCTGTTGAATTCAAGTTACTACTATCTTGTGGAGTATTTTTACATCTGTCTTCATTAAAGGTATTGGCCCATAGTTCTCTTTATTGTTGAGTTTCTGTCTGGTTTAGGAATCTAAGTGGTATTTGCTTCTAGAATGAGTCCTGAAGTCTTCCTTCCCTTTCTGTTTTTTAGCATAACTTGAGAAGAATGGGTGTTAACTCTGCTTCAAATGTCTGGTAGAATTCCCCTGGAAATCCATCTGGCCCTGGGCTTTTATTCCTTCGGAGATTTTTGATAACTGATTCGATTTCTTCACTGGTTTTGAGTCTGTTCAGATTTTCTATCTCTTCCCGTTTGAATTTTGGTAGTTCGTGTACGTTTATGAATTTGTCCATTTCTTCTAGATATTCCAGTTTGTTGGCATATAATTTTTCATAGGAATCTGTGATGACTGCTTGTATTTCTGAGGGAGCAGTTGTAATAGATCCATTTTCATTCATGATTTTGTCTATTTGGGTTAGTCTCTTTTCTTTCTGAGGAGTCTTGCTAGAGATTTATCAATTTTATTTATTTTTGGAAAAAAACAACTCTAGGTTTCATTGATCTGCTCGATTGTTTTTGTGGATGATATGTTGTTTATTTCTGCCCTAATCTTTATTATTTCTCTTCTTCTGCTGGGTTTGGGGTGCCCTTGCTGCTCCCTTTCTAGTTTCCTTTGGTGCTGTGTTAGATTTTGAGTTTTCACTTTTCCTAGTTTGTTGAAATAGGCCTAGATTGCAATAAACTTTCCTCTTAGGACTACCTCTGCTGAGTCCCAGAGTTTGGATTGTTGCATTATCATTTTTTGTTTGTTTCCATATATTTTTCAATTTCCTCTCTTGCCTGGTTAGCCCAATCATTCTTTAGTAGGGGTGGTTTTAGCCTCCATATTGTCAAAGGTTTTCCAGACTTTTTCCTGTGGTTGATTTCATGTTTCATAGCATTGTGATCTGAAAGTGTGCATGGTATGATCTCAATTAATTTTTATTTATCGAGGGCTGTTTTATGATCCAGTATGAGATGAATCTTGGAGTATGTGCCATGAACACTCTAGAAGAAAGTGAATTCCCTAGCTTGTGGATGCAGAGTTCTAAATATATCTATTAATTCCATCTGTTCCAGTGTGCAGTTCAGGTCCATTTTTTCTTTAGGGATTTTCTGTCTGATGGACCTATCCATTGTTGTAAGTGGAGTATTAAAGTCCCCTGAAATTAGCACATTCTCACCAATAAGATTGTTTCTGTTTGTGATTAGTTGTCTTAAGTATTTGGGTGCTTCCGAATTTGGTTTATAGATGTTTATAATTGTTAGCTCTTTCTGATGTAGGGACCTTTGTCTTTTGTTACTGCCTCTACTTTAAAGTCCAGTTTTCTGATATAAGTATGGCTACTACTGCTTTCTTTTGGCGTCCAGTCACATGATAGATGTTTCTCCATCCCCTTTCTTTCAATCTGAAGGTGTCTTCAGGTCTAAGATGAGTATCCTTTAGAAAGCAAATAGATGGTTTTTGGTTTTTGATCCAGTTTGCTACCATTTTGATAGGAGCATTCAGACCATTTTCCTTCAGTGTTATTCCTGAAATATAGGTGTTTAGATATATTGTGTTCTCTGTTTAATTCATGTTTGTATTGATGTCTCTGGTGTCTTATAGTCCTTGCTACCTTTCTCTCATAGAGTCCCTCTTAGGATTTCTTGTAGGTCTGGTTTCGTGGTGGTGAGTTCTATCAACTTGTCTTTATTGGGAACACCTTTATCTCTCTTTCTAGTTGAACGACAGGCTTACTGGGTAAAGAATTCTTGGTTTCATATTTTTCCTTTTCAACCCATTGAAGATTTCCTGACATTCCTTTCTGGGCTTCCAAGTTTCAGTAGATGGGTCTGTAAACACTCTGATAGGTTTCCCTTTTTATGGTAGGGCCCTTTTATCCTTAATTGATTTCAGAATTCTCTATCTTTATATTTTGGCAGTTTCACTCTGATATGTTGTGATGTAGGTCGGTTCAGGTTTTGTCTTAGGGGAGTTTCATATGGCTCTTGAATTTCAATGTCTTTCTCTTTCCCTAGATTGGGGAAATTTCCACCTATAATTTGATCAAGCACCCCTCAGGACCGTTTTCTTTTTCTTCATCTTCAGGAACTCCTATGATACAGATATTAATCCATTTGATTATATTACTCAGGTCTTGAATCTCCTTTCATGCTTACGTGTCAATTTCTCTCTCTTTTTCTTGGCTTCCTCTTTTGTTATAACTGTGTCTTCCTATTCGCCTATTCTCTCCTCAGCTTCTTCAATCCGTGGAGTGGCCACCTTCATTTTATTATTCACCTCATTTATAGCCTTTTGAAGTTTGCTAGTCTTTGTATGAATAGCTTCTTTGATGGCTCCCATGTTTTTTTCAGGCCCTGCAATTAATTTAATGACAACCATTCTAAATTCTTTTACAGTTATGTTGCTTGTGTCTCTTTTGGGCAGTTCTGTAGCTATGATTTTTTTCCTGGAATTTCATTAGAGGAGATATCTTTCTTTTCATCATTTTGGCTAGCTTTCTGTCTCCTGTCAGTTTTAAAAGCTCGTTCTGCACTGTGTGCCTGTGAGTATTGCTCTATTAAAAGAGGTTCTTCGTCCAGGGCCTGTCGTTTCAGGAGATGTTCTTTTAATGGTGTCTCTCGGTTTCTCTTGTTATGCCTCTGATTAATGTATTTACCTACTCAGTGATATTTGTGACTTTCCACTATGTGTGCTTTGGCTTCTTTCTTGAGGTAGCCCTGAAAAGGAAAACAGACAGACAAACACACAGGGAACACAAGCATGCAAACACACTGACAGTACAACTAAACAAGCAAATCAAAATGAGAAAGAAAAAAGGAACAGGAAAGAAAAGAGTGGACAGGAAAGGAAAAAATGAAGGCAGGGAGACAGGGACAGCCAGAGATAAAGGACAGTCTGAGAGTATTAAACCTACGGAGTAGGGATATAAGAATGAGATAAAGGAAAAACTACCTGGATGGTAAGAGTTGAATTAAGCACACAGGGCATAAATGTTGGTCTTTCCCAGACTCCAGGGGGGAAAGGGAGAAAAGAAGGAAATATTAAAATGGAAAAGAGAAAACAAGGAAAATTTTGAAAAAATTATAAGAAAAGAAAAAAATAAAAATCATAAATAAAGCAAGCAAAAACAAAATCGCCTTCCAGTGACTATGTCCTTGGTTTGAATTAGGTAGTTTGGGTCTCAGGGGTTGCTCTCTGAGGCCCCACCTTAGTGGTTGTAGGAAGAAGAATGACAGCACGCCAAGCCCCCCTCAGACTCTGCATTGCCAGCCACTCAATAAGGGGTCTGTGTGCGTACCTCTGTTCTTGGAGAACAGAAATTGTAGATTTTAATTCTCAGTTGATAATTATGGGAGGGCGGATGTAATAGAGTTCCCTACTTCTCCACCATCTTGCTGCCGGCTGAATTACATCATCAAATCCCCATATTCTCACTGACAGGAGTTCAGAATGAGATGCAAATTACACCAATAGTTTTCTTGGATCTTCAGCTTGTGATATTTGCTCATGGGACTTCTCAGCCTATTTAATCATGTAAACCAATGTGCTTTGAGTTCTGTTCTTCAGGAAATGACATATCTCTTGTTTAGAGTAATTGAATAAAGCTGTAACTCATTTAAAGTCGTGAGTAGCAAAGTGCCACAAAGGAAGTGTCCTGTTGTTTGTTTGGGGCAAGAGCTGGGTAAGGATAATGAGGACCAATGGGATCTTGTGGTGCTAGCCTCATAGTCAATGCATCTGGGACTCCTGTAAAAGTTCAGCTGTTTTGCCTCAGGATATTTGGGATTCAATCATATTTAGGGACAGGAGTAACCAAGTGCAAACAACTGTGTCTTTTGTGCATGTTAGTGTAGTTTGCCTATGACAACAAAGTTTCTAATTCAGAGAGTGAATAGGTAAGCACAGAATCATGTGTTCATCAGGCTCCCTGGGGGAAACTTCTGTGTGGAAAGGAAGCCCCAGACCCTGACAGGAAACCTGCCTGTAACCTCCATCTGCACCTGCTCCAGGGAATATAAACCAAAAATGTGCAGAGTGTGCACCACCTGGTGGTGATGACGCCCTTCTACAGGGAGGTTTGTGTCTGGACTCACACTGATTTCCCCTCACTGTGTCTCTCGCACAGAAATACATGGCCGTGTCCTCGACTCTCAGGCTGTCCATCTGCAGATAGAGCGTTCTTGGCGTTGTCCCTGGAGATGGTGAATCGTCCCTTCACGGAGTCTGCATAGCTTGTGCTTCCACTACTACTAATCCTCGAGACCCACTCCAGCCCCTTCTCTGGAGCCTGGCGGACCCAGTTCATGTAGGAGCTTCCGACGCTGAATCCTGAGGCTGCACAGGAGAGTCGCAGGGAGCCCCCAGGCTTCGCCAGGTCTCCCCCAGACTCCACCAGCTGCACTTCACACTGGACACCTGCAGACACAAGACATCCTGATCAGGAAACTGTCACACATCCATGCTTCTTTCACTCATATCCACTCACATACTCAGTGTCTCATGTTCACCATGAATTACCTTTTAAAACAGCAACAAGGAAAACCCAGCCAAGCACAAACTCCATAGTGAGATGTCTGTGTTCTGTCTTGATCACAGAATGGGAACACCTGGGACTCCCTGGGCTGGGGCTCCTCTCCCAGCTGCAGGGTCCTGGCTGAGCTGGTTTAATCAGCACAGAAAGGGCCCTATTTGCATACTCTTTGACTATATATCAAACTCCAGACCTAGATTTGATTTTTTAAAAGTGAACGACAGTGTTGGTGAGGCACTGTTCTAGGTCAGTTTGTGTAGATGGCGCTGTCACAGTGTGAAGAATTCTAATCTGTGAACACAGTTATATTTGCAGGCATGTGTGTGTTTTTACTTGTCTCTCATCAACATAGGTCATTTGCACTATGCAAGTATTTTACATGCTTTTTGAAGTTTAGTCCAAAATAATTTATTCTGTGCCATTGTAAATTGTATACTTTTGTTATTTCTTTTGCATTTATTACCATTCTGGTGTGAAGAATCACAGCTCTTTTTGCTGTTGTTCTTCTTTTTTTTTCAGTTTAAAATAAAAATTTATTTTTTTCCTTTATGGTTTATTATCACGTTGGTTTTCATGTAACACTGAGTGCTCATCCCCAGAAGTGCCCTACTTCATGCCCATCATCCCCTTCCCATCTCCCTTCCCCCATCAGCCCTCAGTTTTTTCTCAGTTTTGAAGAGTCTCTCATGGTTTTCCTCCCTCCCTCTCTCCAACCATTTCCCTTTCCCCCTCCCCCAGAGTCCTTTGCAAGTTTCTCCTCTTACATTTATGAGTAAAAACATATGGTATCTGATTTTCTCTGCCTGACTTATTTCACTTAGCAACACCCTCGAGATCCATCCATGTAGCTACAAATGCCCAGACATAATTCTTCCTCATTTTCATGTAGTACTCCATTGTATATGAAAACCACATCTTCTTGATCCATTCATCAGTTGATGGAAACCAAGTCTCTTTCCATGATTTGCCTATTGTTGAAAGTGCTGTCATGCACATTGGGGTATATGTGCCCCTATGCATCAGCACTCCTGTAAACCTTGGGTATATCCTAGCAGTGCTATTACTGGGTCTAGGGGAGTTCTATGGTTAACATTTTGAGGAACCTCTACACTGTTTTCCAGAGTGGCTGCGCCAGTTTACATTCCTGCCAACAGTGCAGGAGGGTGCCCGTTTCTCCGCATCCTCACCTGCATCCATAGTCTCCTAATTTGTTCATTTTAGCACCAGCGTGTCTCTCAAAGGCACTGGTTCCTTGTTGATTTTAAGCTTAGATGATCTGTCCATTGTTGTCAGTGGAGGGTTAAACTTGTCTATTATTATTATTGTATTATTATCAATGAGTTCCTTTATGTTTCTTATTCATTGTTTCATATGTATCAGTGCTTACAATTTTGGGGTATAAATATTTAAAGTTTTAGATCTTCATGTTGCATAGAACCTGTTATGATGTTATACTGCCTTCATCATCTCTTTTAACAGATTTTGGTTTAAAATCTACTTGGGGCACTGGGTTGCTGAGTGGGTTAAGCATCGGCCTCGGATCTGGTCATGATCTCACGTTTCGAGCCCTGAGTCGGGCTCTGTGCTGACAGCTAGCTCAGAGCCTGGAGCCTGCTTCAGATTCTGTGTCTCCCTCTGTCTCTGACCTTCTCCTTCTCGCAGTGTCTCTCAAAAATAAATTAAAAAAACATTAAAAAATTGAAATCTAGTAACTGTGATATGAGTATAGTACTAAAACTTTCTTTTGATATCTATTAGCATAATAAACTGTTCTGCATCTCCTCACTTTCAATCTAAAGGTGTCTTAGTATGAAAATGACTGAACTGTATGCAGTTTATAGGAGGAGATTGTTTTTTTCTTAATCCATTTTGATACCTTATGTCTTTTGATGGAAGCATTGTGCCCATTTACATTGACTGTGATTATTGATAGATATGAACTAGGTGCCATTGTGTTACCTCAAAAGTCATTATTTCTGGAGAAATTCTCTGTTTCTTCCTAGTCCTTTTTGCTTTTAGTCTTCCTTTCTGATTCAAAGAGTCCCCTTTAATATTTCTTGCAGGCCTGCATAGAGACAAGGAATTCCTTTGGTTTTTGTTTTTTTAAGTCTTTTCTATCTGCAGTAAGGGTATCCCTCATGTCTTCTATGCTTTCCTCAGGCAAAGCTAGTATCCTTATGATAGTTTTTATTTTTTTAAATTATTTATTTGTGTGTGTGTGTGTGATAACAGATCAGTTTTAATTCTAGTACCTGAAGCTATACAAGGGTACGCTTTATCAACTTCATGGGGCTGTTGTACACATTCAGTAAAGTGACAACTGTGCAATACCACTTAGTATCCCACCGTCAGGAACATGCTTCTGAATTGCTGAAACACAATCCACAAAACTAAAAACAAAACTCAGAAGCCATCCACAGTTATACTAATTGTCAATTCAAGGTTTTACACTTACTACTTGATAGAACAGTCAATACCTAGTACAGGATATCACAAGTGACTTCAGATTCTCAGCCTGTTGTCATCTACGGAGGAGGTTTCTCAAGCAGGTGTGTGACTGGCCAAAGATGGGTGCCACCAGGACCAGGACCGGGATGGCAAGTACAGCGCTACCACAGTTTCTGTAGTTTTTACTGTTTTTTTTCTTTGTCAGTTAAAAGTGAACAGTGAGAATTAAATACTTATCTTTACATATACACAAGGTATGCTGTGAAAGCATATTTGCTTACAAATATATAAAAATACTTGTTAACTAGTTTGATAAGAAAATAATGCATAAAAGTATATAGCAAAACCATTAATCGTCTCTGACCCCGGAAAGATCAATTCCATATTTTATATTACAAACAAAAACAGTTTTAGTTTTTTTGAATCCCTTATCCAGAAATACTTGAAAAGGAAGACAGACAAATGATTTATTTTTACTCTCAACATGGCTGTGAAAAGAGTTAACTTAAAAAACCAAGAACACTGAAATACCTAAATCCATAATAAGTCCAAATATTTGGCCACAAAGAACGTGATCATCATCTTTCGGAGTGGAACTGTCATAAAGGCTTCGTATGCAGTTTTTAATCTATAAACATAACAGGCATTTTGGTATTTTTACCACTGGAAAACAAAGGCTGTAGCATCAGTAAAGGTCTGAGATGTCTCGCTTTTGTGAATTCAATTCAGTATACTTAAGGTTAACTAAAGTTGACATCAAAATTTTTAGAGATAGGCAAAAATTCACATTTAAAAACAACTCATGTCTCTATTTAGAGTAACAATAGGCAATATGACTCCAGAAGTTAAAAGTTATTTCACAACCTATGACTTCAGCTTGGAAACAGCTTAGGTTCCAAAACTGATTCCTCCCTATTAAAATGTAAGCCCTTAAAAAAGAACGTGTCTATGTATATCGATCATAATTTTTAAGAAAGCAGATAATCTTTGAAGCATCCTTAGTGTTTCCTTTAAACGTGTCTTGAAATGACCATAGGACTAGCTTCATGGAAAAGATTAGCCAGCTTCCTGGACTAAGGCTACCATGGTGATCATTTGTCTAAGGCTAGAAAGGTACCAACACGATGTGACTTAAACCATAGGAGAGGCAGAGAACATGAAGGTTTTCCTGGCAGTTGGTAGCTAAGATTCAAGGGATTCTTAGAAAATGACAAAATGGCAGCCTTTCTTGTCTTTTTCTTTCCGAGTTGGTTCTGGTGAAGGAGGACATTCCTGCTCTTGAAATTTCCTTATAACCCGGACAAGTTCATGGAAAGCTTGATCTACATTCATCCTAGTCTTTGCTGACGCCTCCCTGTATATTACCTTAAGCTGTCGTGCTAACTGCTGTCCTTTTTCCTGTGTTACCTGTCTTTGATGATCCAGATCTGCTTTATTACCAATGAAAATCATTGGAAACTCATCACGATCCTTCACTCTGAGAATCTGTCTTTGAAACTTATAGATTTCTTCAAAACTGCCTCGATCTGTGACTGAAAAAACCAACAGGAAGCCCTCGCCGGTTCTCATATACTGTTCTCTCATAGCTCCAAACCCTTCTTGTCCTGCTGTATCCAGAATATCTAGCCGGGCTGCTCTGTCATCTGTCACACACTGCTTTGTGTAGGAATCCTCGATGGTGGGTCATAATCCGTCACAAAATAGGACTGGATGAACTGGATGGTGAACGCTGACTTGCCCACGCCGCCTCCGCCGACCACCACGAGCCGGTACTTCTCCTGGCGGGAGCCGTCCCACCAGCCTGTCGCGGCCATGGAGACGCCGCCCAGCCGCTGCCCGCCCTAGGCCCGGCTCCGGGGACGTGTGCAGCCGGCGGGCTGCGGGCGAGCGGCAGGTGAGGGTCCCGGCGCCGGGAGCCGCCGGGAGGGCCGTTCCGGGCTGCAGCGCGGTGCCCGGGCTGGCCGGGTCCCGCCCGAGGCGCGGAGCAGCGGGAGGACCTCGGGGGCCGGGGGCGACAGCAGCCGGGGGCGAGCTCCTCCACACTTCTCCGCAGCATCTGCTGAACGCTGCCTCCAGCGCTGCTACAAAATCTGATAGTTATTAAATGTCTGATTGAGGCACATTACTTATATGTGTTTTAATAATATCCCTGGAAATGACTTTTTATTATTTTTCTTATGGGATGAATTCCTCCATTCTGGCGGATGTCTGTGTCTCTCCCTTCTTTGGGGCTTAGAATATCCTGTTATGTTTTCTGCTTTTACAGTAGTGGCTTTATTAAGAAGAGTGCACATACCGTCCAGGGCTGACACTTCAGGAAGCATTTCTTGTGTGTGCTGTGTGCACTGTGCTCTCGTGTATTGGCTGCTCTGTCCATCTGGTCGGTCCTCTGCAGTTTCTCCTTTCCTCCAGTGAGGACCTTGTCCACAGTGTTGTGAGTTTTGGCTAGGTGAGTTTGGTCTGCTTGTTAACAGAGGCTAATTCCTATTTCCCCTAGAGGTGAAGCTATGCCTCACTACATGGTCCATAGATTTGGTGAGTGTAGAGGTTTATGCTGGTCTGTGGGGGAGGGAAGCACTGCTGCTCTGTATTCCAAACAGCCTTCTAAGTAAGGAAGCACCTAAGGAAAGCAGGTGGGGTGTGGACGAATTACTGTTATGGGCTCAGCTCCCACTGGATGGCGCTGTGCTGCTGGCTGAAGTCTGTCCATGCTGGCTGGTGGGAGGAAATACTGGCATCAGCCCACTCTCTAGTTTTTGGAGATGTAGATATCACCCCACCCACCATCACAATACTCATGTTTTATCTCAGGAGCTCTGGCTGGGTTTTAAGACTCCAAATTGTATGAATCAATATGAGAGAGATCCCCACTTATCCTCTGGAAGAAGGTTCTGCCTGGTTTGTTCCAGAAGACAGTTGCAGAAACACCTGGGGGCTTGGAGGTCATATAGTTACAGACCAAAAAAAAAAAAAAAATAGCATCCAGTTAGCTGCTCTCAGCGGGGGCTTCTATGCTATGAACAGGGAAGTGCAAATGTGCCTGTCAGCTCTCCTGTCTCATGAGAGGCAGTACCACCTCTCCCAAATGCACTCCACGAAGGGAACTGTCAATTCCCATATGACACAGGTGATCCTCAGACCACAGTGCCTCCTATGGGCCTCTGTCCTCCTTCTCCATAGGAGCATTGATATGCCCATGAGACTCCACCCAGTGATGGCATCGACTTCTAAATCTTCAGTCTTTTAGCTCCACGTTTACAGGAGATTGACTTGTCATGGTTAACTTTATGTGTCAGCTTGATTGTGCCATGGGTACCCAGATCAACCATTGTTTCTGTGGATGTCTGTGATGTGTTTTGAGAAGAGATTGGCATTTCCAACCATGGCTTCTGTCTGCATGGGCATCACCCACTCCATTAAGGTTCTGAATAGAATCCAGTGCAGAGGGAGGAAGAATATCCTCATTTTTACTCTCCATGTGCATGTTTGAGCTGTTGAGCAGGAACATTGGTCTCCTCCCGCCCTTGTTCTGAGAATTACATCATCATTTTTTAGGTACAATTTGCTATATGTATATTTCAAAGTTTAGTTTCCTTTCTTTTTTTAAAAATAGTTTATTACCAAGTTGGTTTCCATATTACACCCAGTGCTCTTCCCAACAATTGCCTCTCTCCATTACCATCGCCCCCCTTCACTTCCTTTCTCCTTCTTCAACCCTCAGCTCATACTCAATATTCAAAAGACTCTAATGATTTGCCTCCCTCCCTCTCCCCTACTTCCCCCCCCCAGCCATTCCCCTTCCCATTGTTCCCTTATAGGATTCTCCTGTTATACCTTTTATTGAAAACATATGGTATCTTTCATCTCTTCTTGACTTATTTCACTTAGCAAGACACCCTCTAGGTCCATCCATTATGCTGCAAATTTCCTGCTTTCATTCTTTCTGATTGCCATGTAGTATTCCATTGTGTGTGTGTGTGTGTGTGTGTGTATATATATATGTATATATCTCACCTCTTCTTGATCCATTCATTAGGTGATGGACATTAGGTTCTTTCCATGATTTGGCAATGGTTGAAATTGTCACTATGAACATTGGGGTGCATATGCCACTATGAGTCAACGCTTCTGTATCCCTTGGGAGGACCCCTAGCAGTGCTATTGCTGGGTCATAGGGGAGTTCCATTGATAGTTTTTTGTGGAACCTCCACACTGCTTTCCAGAGCAGCTGCACCAGATTACATTCCCACCAAAAGTGCAGGAGGGAGCCTGTTTCTCCACATCCTCATAAACATCTGTGGTCTCTTGATTTGTTCATTTTAGCCACTCTGACTGGTGTGAAGTGGTATCTCAGAATGGTTTTGATTTATATTCCTCTGATGATGAGTGATGCTGAGCATCGTTTCATGTGCCTGTTGACCATCTGGATGTCCTCTTTGGAGAAGTGTCTGTTTATGACTTCTGCCCATTTCTTCACTGGGTTATTTGTTTTTCGAGTATGAAGTTTAATGAGTTTCATGTAGATTTTGGATACTAGCCCTTTATCTGATAGGCCATTTGCCACTATGTTTTCCCATTCTGTAAGTTGTCTATTAGGGTTTTTTTTTTTCCTCCGTTGCAGTGCAGAAGCTTTTTATCTTGATGAGGTCCCAGTACATTTTTGTCCTTGAATCCCTTGCCTTTGGGGATGTTTCGAGTAGGAAATTGCTCTGATTGAGGTCAGGGAGAGTATTTTCTGCTTTCTCTGCTACGGATTTTATGGTTCCCTGTCTCACATTCAGGTCCTTTATGTTTTTTAAGTTTATTTTTGTGAATGGTCAAAGTAAGTGGTCTAGTTTCATTCTTCTGCATGTTGCTGTCCAGCTCTCCCAGCACCACCTGTTAAAGAAGCTGTCTTTTTTCCATTGGATACTCTTTCTTGCTTTGTCAAAGTTTAATTGGCCATACATTTGTGGGTCCAGTTCTGAGCTCTCTATTCTATTCCATTGGTCTATGTGTCTGTTTTTGTGCCAATATCATTCTGTCTTGATGATGACAGCTTTGTAGTAGAGGCTAATGTCTGGGATTGTGATGCCTCCTGTTTTGGTTTTCTTCTTCAATATTACCTTGGTTATTTGGGTTTTTTTGTGGTTCCATATGAATTTTAAAATAGTTTGTTCTAGCTTTGAGAAGAATGCTGGTGCAACTTTAATGGGGGCTCCATTGAATGTGTAGATTGCTTTGGGTAATAATAATATTTTGACAATGTTTATTCTTCCGATCCATGAGCAGGAAATGCTTTTCCATTTCTTTTTGACTTCATGAATTTCCTTCATAAGTCTTTTACAGTTTTCAGCATACAGGTCCTTTACATCTTTGGTTAGGTTTATTCCTAGGTATTTGATGGTTTTTCGTGCAATTCTGAATGGGATCTGTTTCTTGATTTATCTTTCTATTCCTTCATTTTTGTTGTATAAAAATGAAACTGATTTCTCTACATTGATTTTGTAGCCTGCGAATTTACTGAATTCATGCATCAGTTCTAGAAGGTTTCTGATGGAGTTGATTGGATGTTCCATGTAGAGTATTATGTCCTCTGCCAAAAGAGAAAGTTTCACTTTTTCCAGGCCATTTCTGATATCTTTTATTTCCTTTTTTTGTCTGAGTGCTGATTCTAGGGATTGCAGCATGATGTTAAACTACAGTGGTGAGAGTGGACATCCCTGTCATGTTCCTGATCTCAGGGGGAAAGTTCTCAGTTTTTCCCCATTGAGGATGATATTCGCTGTGAGCGTTTCATAAATGGCTTTTATGATGTTTAAGTAAGTTCTTTCTATCCTCACTTTCTCCAGGGATTTTTTTTTATTTTTAATAATTTATTACCAAGTTGACATCCATATACCACCCAGTGCTCCTCTCCACAAGTGCCCTTCTCTCTGACCATCACCCCTCATTCCTTTCCTCCCTCCCTCTCAGCCCTCAGCTTTTGTTCAGTATTCAAGAGTCTCTCATGATTTGTCTCACTCCCTCTCACTAGCACTTCTCCCACCCCCCACTTTACCCTTCAAATGATCCCCCTTTTAGATCCAGGGTTTTTTTAAGAAATTATGCTGGTTTTCGTCAAATGTTTTTTCAGGATCAATGGTTTTTATTTTTTCTTTTGTTAAGGTGATGAAGCACATTGATGGATTTGCTAATATTGAACCATTTCTACAATCCAGTAATGAATTCCACTTGATTATGATGGATATCTTTTTTTACATGCTGTTGATTCAATTTCCTAGTATCGTATTGAGTATTTTTACATCTGTATTCATCATCTATATTGGCCTGGAGTTCTCTTTTTTGTTGTTGTGGGGTCTCTATTCGGCTTCAGAATCAAAGTCATGCTGGCTTCATAGCATTAGTCCAGAAGTTTTCTTTCTATTTCTAATTTTTAAAATAGTTTGAAAAGAATGGGCTTTAACTCTGCTTTAAATGTCTGGTACAATTCCCCAGGAAAGCCGTATAGCCCAGGGCACTTATTCATTGGGAGATTCTTGATAACTGATTCAATTTCTTCACTGGTTATGGATCTGTTCAGATTTTCTCTCTTCCCATTTGAATTTTGGTAGTGCATGTGTGTTTAGGAATTTTTCCATTCTTCTGGGTTGTCCAATTTATTGGCATATAATTCTCCAAGGTATTCCTTGATAATTGTTTGTATTTCTGCGGGATTGGTTGTAATAGACCTCTTTTCATTCGTGATTTAGTTTATTTCAGTGCTCTTTTCTTTCTAAGAAGCCTGGCTAGAGTCTTATCAATTTTGTTTATTTGATCAAAAAGCAACTCTTGGTTTTATTGCTCTGTTCAACTGTTTATTTTTATTTTTTGGATTCTATGTTGTTTCTTTATGCACTAATTTTTATTATTTCTCTTCTTCTGCTGAGTTTGGGGTGCTCTTGCTGCTTTTCTTCTAGTTCCTTTAAGTGCTCTTTTAGAAATATGCCTGGATTGAAATACACTTTCCTCCTAGGTCTGCTGTTGCTGCATCCTAACGAATTTTGGTTGTTGTAGTTTTATTTTCATTTGTTTCCATATATTTTTAAATGTCTTCCCTAATTTTATGATTAGCCCAATCATTCTTTAGTAGGGTGGACTTTAACCTCTATGTTTCTGGAGGTTTTCTAGACTTTTTCCTGTGATTGATTTCATGTTTCATAGCATTGTGATCTGACAGTGTGCATGGTATGATCTCGATTCATTTATATTAATGGAAGGCTGCTTTGTGAACCAGTATATGGTGTGCCTTGGAGAATATACCAGGTGCACTTGAGAAGAAAGTGAATTTCATAGTCTCAGGATGTAGAGTTCCAAATATATCTGTGAAATCCATCGGTTCCAATGTGTCGTTCAGGTCCATATTTTTCTTAGTGATTTTCTTTCTAGTTGATCTATCGATTGTTGGCAGTGGAGTATTAAAATCTCCCGCTATTAGCACATTCGTATCAATAAGATTTTTTCTGTTTGTGATTAATTGTTTTATGTATATGGGTGCTTCCGCATTCATGCATAGCTCTTTATAATTGTTAGTTCTTCCTGATGGATAGACCCTGTAATTATTATATAATGTTTTTCTTCATCTCTTGTTACTGTCATTAATTTAAATCCCAATTTGTCTGATATTAGTATGGCTACTCCAGATTTCTTTTGACTTCCAGTCACATTATAGATATTCCTCCATCCCCTTACTTTCAATCTAAAAATGTCCTCACGTCTAAAATGAGTCTCTTGTAGAGAGAAAATAGATGGATTTTGTTGTTTTATCCATCCTGCTATCCTTTGTTGTTTGATTGGAGCATTTAGTTCATCTCTATTCAGTGTTTTTATTGAAAAATATGGGTTTAGAGTCATTGTGTTTCTGTAGGATTCATGCTTGTAGTGGTGTCTCTGGTCTTGCGTTCTTTGCAATATTTCCCTCATAGATTTACTCTTAGGATTTTTTGAAGGGGTGGTTTAGTGGTAATTAATTCTTTCAATTTTTGTTTATTTGGGAAAACCTTGATCTCTCCTTCTATTTGGAATGACAAGCTTGCTGAACAAAGGATTCTTGGCTGCATATGTTTTCTGTTCGTCCCATTGATTATTTCCTTCCATTCACTTTTGGCCTTCCATGTTTTAGTAGATAGGTCTGCAACTACTCTGATAGGTTTTCCTTTGTATGTCACGGCCATTTTATTTCTAAGTGCTTTCAGAATTCTTTCTCTATACTTATATTTTGCCAGTTTCACTATGATATGTCATGCTAAAGGTCGATTCAAGATATGTCTGAGGGGAGTTTTCTGTGCCTCTTGGATTTCAATGTCTTTCTTTCTCCAGATTTGAGATGTTCTAGGCTATAATTTGATCAAGCACCTTCTCAGGACTTTTTCTCTTTCTTCTTCAGCAATTCCTATGATATGGGTGTTGTTCCATTTGAACAATCTCAATTCTTGAATTATACTTTTGTGCTCCTGGATCAATTTATCAATAGCTTCTTTGACATCTTCCATGCTTTTTCCAGCCCAACGATTTATTTTATGACAATTTTTATAAATCTTTTCTGCGTTATGTTGTTTATGTCTGTTTTGAGCAAGTCTGTAGCTGTAACTTCTTCCTGGAATTTCTTTAGAGGAGAATTCTTCTGTGTCACCATTTTCATTAGCTTTCTGTCTCCTGTCAGTTTTAGAAGTTTGTGATGCTCTCTACATCTGTGACTATTGCTATATTTAAGGTGACTCATATACTTTCCAGGGCTTGTCTGTTCAGGAAGTTATGGTGTCTCTTGGTTTCTCTTTTTGTGCCTTTGGTTATTTTATTTTCTTATTCAGTGATATTTGGGACTCTCCACGATGTGTACTTTGGTATGTTTCTTTAAGTAGATCTTAAAAGGAAAGCAGACAGACAAATACACTGGGAACAAAAACATGCAAACACAGAAACAAATCAAACAAACAAGCCAACCATAAGGGGAAAGAAAAGAAAAGAGAAAAAAATTGGGAGTGAAAAACAATGAAAGAAAAATACAGCGTAATGGCATAAAACCAGATACCCCACCTTCAAATAAAGGGTAGTGTGGAGGTAGGGCTGGTGAAAAAGACTATAAAAAGAGAGAAGTGACGGGTGTGGGGAGGAAGTGAAATTGAACATTGACCTGGCAGAGGGACTAAAGGATTTAATTCAGAGAAGAAATAGGAGAATACGGTAGGAGATGAGGAGAAAAAAAAACAAAAATAATGTTACTGAAAGAAGCTATAGTGTCTGATTTTTCCCAAGAGAGAGTGAGAGAAAGGAAGGTAGCATAAAGAGACTGGATTAAGTATGACTATTTAGGCAAACCAATGTCCTGCATTCCCAGTCCAGCAGAGTGGAGAGATAAGAATTAGATAAGGAAAAATATATCTGAATAGCAAGAATTGATCTAATCTTGGCAATGCATCAATATTGATCTTGCCCATGCTCTGGAAAAAAAAAAAAAAGGCAGTTCAGCAGCGCAGATGGGCATGGTTTGATGTAGATGGTTCTTGCCTCACTGTGGGTTCTGGGGCTGCTCCCTGAGGCCCGTCCTTGGTGGTTTTGGGGAGAACAATGGTGACGTCACAGTCTCTTCTGGAGCCAAAGATTGCAATCCACTCTTCTGGGTCAGATTTCTCTGTACCTCGGGAATAGCCAAGGTGGCACAAGTTGTTTTTTGAAGCCCCGCCTCATTTCCAGATCCTAGTCCGAGCACTTTAATGATACCACCCTAAATGTACTTCCACAGGTGGGAGGCTTCTTATCAAGCCATCTAGTAGAAGGAGTAGGGGAGCAGTTTCTTTTGGTACTGCCTGGGATTAGGACGCTGAGCTCAAAGAATATGCACCAGTTAGAAAGGAAGGATCTCTCCTCCCGCATCCTGCAGTTATCTATGGGATGATAGGAGCCCTCTCCATCTTGGGCTGAGGTTCTTCTCTCCGGAGGACGAGGGAGCCAGCCCAAGCAGCCCCAGCCGAACAGTCCCTGAGTAGGTGGTTGGTGTTGGCGAACTATCTATAGGAAAGAAAGAAGACAGACAACGTGAATGGTAGTAAAGCCACACTTTACTAAAAAAGTCAGTGCCTTTTATGACATAGAGGTTTACACATTTTTTTCTCTTTAATGATTACAAAGCTTATGGTCCTTGAGAGAGTAAAAACATGCTCTGGGAAGGATCTTTTTTTTTTTTTTTTAATCACAAAAGAAAGAACAGCCGTCAGAACAGAAATAAAAAAACAGGAATGAGGGAGTCTGTCTCTCAAAGAATCTTCTTTTCTTCAAGGTCCTTTAGCAGTTATGTCTGGGCAAGACGCTTATCATTCAAGGGGTTAATTTTAGACAGAGGATTGTGTTTGCCCCAACAGCAGGCAATGAGCTGGGAACAGAAATAAAGTAAGGGAAAGCATGTGCCACTAACTGACCCAAGTTGATTCAGAACTTAAAGGTATATGCCTTCATTGCTTTTGCAAAGCAATGAGAAAAATCCCAAATTTTTTCTCCTGTGCCCTGGAGGCATAGCATCCATGGTCGCTTATGTAGATTCTCCTGTGCCCTGGGGTCTGGCCATCAAAGGTCACTCTGTGGGAGGTTTTTTGGCCTGCTGGGCTCCAACACTTCTCCTCACCAGAAACAGCTCTTCTGAGCATTTGCAGCCTCTATTTCTCTTCCCATTGTATCTATGTGGTTCTGTGTGGCTCTTTGCAAAGGAGACTCCCTCTTCTTTGAGCCTCCAGTCCTGGCCAATTTTTTCTTCCCCAGTTCACACCCACACAACTATGAGGCTGTCTTCTTAGAGGACTCTGTCGCTTTTCCACCCAGAGACTTGTGCATCAGAGTACTGTGGCTTCAGTCCAATTTAGATTAATAGATGCAGACATGTGAAACGTATAGAGCTCCCTACTTTCCCGCCATCTTGCCTCTCTCACAGGACTCATTATATACCTGGAGACATCTTCAGATTGAAAGTTAGGGGATGGAGAAATATCTACCATGCGACTGGAAGCGAAAAGAAAGCTGGAGTACTATACTTATATCAGACAAACTGGACTTTAAATTAACGGCAGAAACAAGAGATGAAGAAAAACATCATACAATAATTACAGGGTCTACCCATCAGGAAGAGCTAACAATTATAAAGATCTATGCACAAAATTTGGAAGCACCCAAGCACATACAATAGTTAATCACAAACAGAAACAATCTTATTGATAAGAATGTGCTGATCACAGGGAATTTTATTCCACTGACAGCAATGATAGCTAAACTAGTTAGAAAATCACTGAGGAAACAATGGATCTGAAAGACATATTGGAACAGATGGATTTGACATATATGTAGAACTCTATATCCTGAGGTTAGGGACATCACTTTCTTCTCAAGTTCTCATTGTACATTCTCCAAGATAGACCACATACTGGGTCATAAAGCAAGCCTCCATAAACATAAAAGAATTGAGATCATACCATGCACACTGTCAGATCACAATGCTATGAAATTTGAAGTCAATCACAGAAAAAAGTCTGGAAATCGTCCAGACACATAGAGGTTAAAGACGACCGTATTAAAGAATGATTGGGGCAATCAGACCATTAGAGAAGAAATTACAAAAAAATATATGGAAGCAAATGAAAATAAAACTACAACAGTCCAAACTTCTTCAGATGCAACAAAGGCAGTCCTAAGAGGAAAATATATTGCAATCCAGGACGACTTCAAGAGACTCGAAAAGGTGCAAATTCAGAATCTAACAATGCACCTAAAGAAACTAGAAGGGGAGCAGAAAGAGCACCCCAAACCCAGTAGAAGAAGAGAAATAATAAAGAACAAGGTAGGAATAATCAGTATAGAATCCAAAACCTCAGGTGAACAGATCAATGAAACTAAGAGTTGGATGTTTTTAAAAATCAGAAAAATCGATAAGCCTCTAACCAGGCTTCTCAACAACAAAAGAGAGAGCACCCAAATAGACAAAATCACGATGAAAAGGGATCTATTACAACCAATTCCTCAGAAATACAAGCAATTATCAGGGAATACTATGAAAAATTATATGCCAACAAACTGGGCAATATAGAAGAAATGGACAAATTCCTAAACACACATACTACCAAAATTTCAATGAGAAGAGATAGAAAATCTGAACAGACTCATAATTAGTGACGAAATTGAATCAATTATCAAAAATTTCCCAATGAATAAGAGCCTTAGCTAAATGTTTTCCCAGTGGAATTTTCCAGATATGTAATGCAGAGTTAATACCCATTCTTTTCAACCTATTACAAATAATAGAAATAGAAGGAAAACTTCCAGACTCACTTTATGAAACCAGAATCACTTTGATTCCAACACCAGACAGAGACCGAGCACAGAAATAAACCTCCAGGCCAATATCCGTGATGAATACAGAAAAAACACTCAGTAAGACACTAGCAAATCAAATTCAATGGCATATAAAAAGAATATCCACCATGTTTAAGTGGGATTCATTTTTGGGTTATAGGGCTGGTTCAATATTTGCAAATACATCAATGTGATACATCATGTTAAGAAAAGAAGACAAAAACTATATGATCCTTTCTATAGATAAAAATTATTGAACAAAATAAACCACTTTTTTGACTTAATAAAACCCCTGGAGGAAATCGGAATAGAAGGGGCTTGTGTAAACATCATAAAAGCCATTTATGACAAAACCACAGCTAATATCATATTCATTGGGGAAAAACAGAGCTTGTCCCCTGAGATCAGGAACATGACAAGGATGTGCACTCTCACCACTGCTGTTTAACATCATGCTGGAAGCCCTAGCATCAGCAATCAGACAACAAAAGGAAATATTGCTGTTTCTTTTTTATTAATTCTTGAGAGACAGAGAAAGACAGCGGGAGCAGGGGAGGGTCAGAGAGAGAGGGAGATACAGAATCTGAAGCAGGCTCCAGGCTCTGAGCTGTCAGCACACAGCACGATGCAGGGCTCAAACCCACGAATCGTGAGATCGTGACCTGAGCCAAAGTTGGACGCTTAACCGACTGAGCCACCCAGGCGTCCCTAAAAGGAAATAAAAGGCATCAGAATTGGCAAAGATGAAGTCAAACTTTCACTTTTCATGGATGACATGATACACACATGGAAAACCTGACAAACTCCACCGAAGGCTAGTAAATCTGGATCCATTAATTCAGCAAAGTTACAAGGTACAAAACCAACATACAGAAATTTGTTGCATTTTTATACACCAATAATGTAGCAACAGAAAGAGAAATACAGAATCTTATCAAATTCAAAATTGCATGAAAAACCATAAAAACACCTAGGAATAAACCTGGCCAAAAGTGTAAAATATCTGTATGATGAAAACAATAAGAAACTTATAAAGAAAACTGAAGAAGACACAAAGACATGGAAAAACATTCCATGCTCATGGATCAGAAGAATAAATATTGTTAAAATGTCATGATTAACCAAATCAATCTACATATTCAATGCAATCACAATCACAATTGCATGAGCATTCTTCTCAATGCTAAAACAAACTATCCTAAAATTTATTTAGAACCACAAAAGACCTTGGATAGCCAAAGTAATACTGAATAAGAAATCCGAAAATTGAGGCATCACAATCCCAGACTTTAGCCTTTACTACAAAGATGTCATCATCAAGACAGTATGGTAGTGGCACAAAAACAGACACGTAGACCAATGGAATAGAATAGGGAATCAAGAATTTGACCCACAAATGTATGGCCAGTTAATCTTTGACAAGGCAAGAAAGAGTATCCAATGAAAAAGAGACAGCCTGTTTAGCAGGTGGTGCTGGTTGAACTGGACAGCAAGATGCAGAAGAATAAAACTCGACCACTTTCTTACAACATAACAAAAATAAACTCAAAATGATTGAAGGCCCTGAATGAAATACAGGAAGCAATCAAAACCCTAGAAGAGAAAGCAGGAAACAATCTCCTTGACTTCAAACAGCAATTTCTTACTCGACACATCCCCAAAGGCAAGGGAATCAATTACAAATATGAACTATTATGACATAATTAATATAAAAAGCTTCTGCACTGCAAAGGAAACAATCAAGAAAACTAAAAGGCAATCGACAGAATGGAAATTGACAGTGACATATGACATATTGGTTAAAGGGCTAGTATCCAAAATCTACTAGGAACACACCAAAATCCACAGCCAAAAGACAAATAGTACAGTGAAGAAATGGACAGAAGACATGAAGAGGCACTTCTTTAAAGAGGACATCCAGATGGACAACAGACACATGAAACAATGTTCAGCGTCACTCATCATCAGATAAATACTAGTCAAAACCACACTGAGATACCACCTCACGGTTGTCAGAGTGGCTAAAATGAACAAATCAAGAGACTATAGATGCTGGCGAGGATGTGGAGAAACGGGCACCTTCCTACATAGTTGGTGAGAATGTAATCTGGTGCAGCCGCTCTGTTAAACAGTGTGTAGGTTCCTCAAAAAATTAACAAGAGACTCTTCTATGACCCACCAATAGCACTGCAAGAAATATACCCAAGGGATACAAAAGTGATATTGCATAGCGGCACATGTACCCCAATGTTCACAGCAACACTTTCAACATTAACCAAATCATAGAAAAAGCCTAAATGTCCATCAACTGATTAATGGATCAAGAAGACGGTGTTTATATATACAATGGAATACTACATGGCAATGAGAAAGAATGAATTCTGGCCATTTGTAGCATCTTGGATGGACCTCGAGGGTGTCATGCTAAGTGAAATAAGTCAGGCAGAGAAGGATAGATACCGTATGTTTTCACTCTTAAGTGTAACAAGAGAAACTTAACAGAAGACTATGGGGGAGTGGATGGGGGAAAATAGTTGGGGAGAGAAAGGGAGGCAAACCATGAGAGAATCTTGAATACTGAGAACAAACTGAGAACTGATGGAGGAGAAGTAGAAGGGAAGTGGGGTGATGGGCATGGAGGAGGGCACTTGTGAAGATGAGCCCTAGGTGTTACATGGAAACCAATTTCACAATAAAGTTTAAAAGAAAAAAAGGAATCCAATGTACAAATAGTTTACAATAATATAACTGAGTATTTCTCACTTACGATGCACAGCAAAACGAGAAAGTACAGTTGAGGTAAATATCCAAATGATAAATATCCAAAGCTGATTGTTTTTTGGAAGAATTCAGTGATAATACTGGTAAAGGAGAGAGACTTTGAGGGTCTGCACTCCCGCGGCTTCTTCCCCAGGTTCACCTGATTTTCCACCCCCCCCCTGAGCAGAGTCACAAGGAGGCAGGTGTGTTTGATTGATAATTGATCTGACACATCTTGAAATGTGTGAGGTACACACACAGGATGCCTGACAACATAAGGAAAAGAACCCAAATTGGATTTGCTCCTCTTGAGAATGACCCTCCCAAATGGCCTCATGATCAGTAGAGGAGTGGTCCTGACCCGCATCCAAAGGCCACAGTTTCACCCCAGAGACCAGGGCTGGTTTCAGGTGCAGACCCTTGGGATGTCACAAGTATGTGCGGACACTAAGTGCAAGAGCATTTCCTGTGTTTCCTCTGAGGTTCGGGTCATTCCGGGTTTCAGGCAGGACACTGCATTCTTTGTCCATCAGAGCCTCTTGTCTTTCATGGCACCACCTCATCTTTCCCAGACGAAGCATGAGGGCACGGGGAGGAACGTTACGGGTTTATCAAAGACAATTTGTAAACGCATCCTCGTCCTGTATTGAACAGGTCCTGTTTATCTCTCACATGTTGATATACGGTTGCTATGTGTGAATTCATGAGGGTGAAGTGCCATACATTCCGTATCTACAACTCGAGTCGCGCATATGAGGATGTGCTCCAGTAGAGCGGGAAAGGTATTGTAGGAGAAATTACAAATCCTCCACATCTCTCAGAGAAGTTGGTGGATCTGCGTGTCTGTGGGTTGAGCTGGAAAATACCAGGTCCAGATGCACAGGGAGTATGAGTATTACCGTCTGTGATACAAGGGATGTTAAACTGTGAGTGCACTCAGGACCTTGAGATGAAGATACTGTACTGGGTTTTTCCATGGACATAAGTGGAATCACATTATCCCCCTTATGAGAGCAATGAGGAGGGGCATTCATTCTACCACAAGGAAAGAGCCATATGTGTCTGTAGTAAGTTCTTCCCTGCTTGCCATTCAGGGAAGGACATGCCATGACCAGCAACTCAAGGTATGCAACTCTAGAACGTGAAGATTCCCCTTACAGCTTCAGAAGGACACACAGCCCTGTTGACATTTTGATTCAGATCCAGGTTAACTGATTTTATTCTACTGACCACCCAAAGCATGAGACAATAGACTTGTGTTTTACATCTCGTGTTGAGGGGATACTTCATGGCTGGAATATGAATAGAAGTGCAGTGTCTGCACCTATCAGCTAACTAGGGGTTACTATTATTTCCAGTAGTTTTAGAGGGTCCAAGCCTTATATTAGTCCTTTTGTGTTCTGCGCCACATTCATCCTGCCCCTTGATATAACTCTGAGAAGTGAAAGCAGTTTACCTTGTCTGTCCAACATGAGGGAGCTGCTGTGACCCACCCAAGGGAGACTCTGTCATCTCCCTAGTACTCTGTGCTCAGAATAAATACACGTTCAAATATACCATGAAGGAAGTGTTAATGCCATGGACATTTAGAAAAAATAAAGATCTTGTGTGTGTGTGTGTGTGTGCATGCACACGTGTGCCTTTAGCTACCCACTTACGGGAGCTAGTTTGTCAACAAAGAAGTGAAAATATTACATAATCAACAAAAACATTATCTTTCATCATTCACCTCTATATAAATGGCCCTTAGTCAAATAAAGTCTTCAGACATGTTTTCCCTTTACCTCCTCAGCCCGGTACCAATGTCTCCTCTTCAGGGTTTCTGAACCTTTCAGGATGTGTATTCTTACACTGTACCTCTTGCACAATAATACACGGATGTGTCCCCAGGGTTCAGTTCACTCCTTTTTGAATAGGCTTTGCTGACAGACATGTACATGGAGAAAACAAATCGACCTGGGAAGCCCTTTGCAATTTTTGGATTCCCAGTGTAAGTGTTGATCCATCCCATGTTTGGGTGGCTCTTTTGTGGTGCCTGTAGAACCCAGTTTATAATATACATGGTGAAGTTGTGTCAAGGTGAGTCACAGGAGACTTTCACTGACACCCCAGGCTTCCTCAACTCAGTTCCAGACTGCTTCAGCTGCACATGGAAGTACACACCTGTAGAGAGGGGATACAAGAGGTCAAGTCCTCCTTGACTGGTCCTGGTCCACTCCTCTGTCCAGGGATTGAGATGTCTGTTCTCTAGACACTGCCACCAGGTACAGGATTCTCCATCTCCAGTCCAATGGTGAGAAGCTCTGCTTTCAGTGTCTCCTGTAAGGGATGGGGTTGTGTGGTGATGCTCCCAGGGCACAGACACACCCATGCCTACCCTAGTTCACCTAGGC
>PJEM01014953.1:0-32414 GCA_004023845.1 Helogale parvula | reverse complement strand
ACAGACACATAGACCAATGGAATAGAAGAGAGAACCCAGAACTGGGCTCACAAAAGTATGGCCAATTAATTTTTGACAAAGTAGGAAAGAGTATGCGATGGAAAAAAGAGTGCCTCTTTAGCAGGTGGTGCTGGGAGAACTGGACAGCAACATGCAGAAGAATGAAACTAGACGACTTTCTTATACCATACACAAAAATCAACTCAAAATGGCTGAAGGACCTGAATGTTAGACAGGAAACCATCAAAACCCTCGAGGACAAAGTAGGAATCAACCTCCTTGAACTCAACTGCAGCAATTTCCTACTCGACACATTCCCAAAAGCAAGGGAAATGAAAGCAAAAATGAACTACTGGGACCTCATCAAGATAAAAAGCTTCTGCACTGCAAAGGAAACAATCAAGAAAACTAATAGGCAACCAACAGAATGGGAAAAGATAGTTGCAAATGGCATATCAGATAAAGGGCTAGTATCCAAAATCTACAAGGAAATCACCAAACTCCACACCCAAAAACAAATAATCCAGTGAAGAAATGGGCAGAAGACATAAACAGACACTTCTCCAAAGAGGACATCCAGATGGCTTACAGGCACATGAAACAATGCTCAACATCACTCATCATCAGGGAAATACAAATGAAAACCACTCTGAGATACCACCTCATTCCAGTCAGAGTGGCTAAAATAAACCAATCAAGAGACTACAGATGCTGGTGAGGGTGTGGAGAGACGGGCACCCTCCTGCACTGTTGGTGGGAATGTAAACTGGTGCAGTCGCTCTGGAAAACATTGTGGAGGTTCCTCAAAAATTATCTATAGAACTCCCTTATGACCCAGCATTAGCACTGCTAGGGATTTACCCAAGGGATACAGAAGTGCTGATGCACAGGGGCACATATACCCCAATGTTCATAGCAGCACTGTCAACAACAGCCAAAACATGGAAAGAGCCTAAACGTCCATCACCTGATGAGTGGATCAAGAAGATGTGGTATATATACACAATGGAGTACTACGTGGCAATGAGAAAGAATGAAATATGGCCATTTGTAGGAAAGTGGATGGACCTTGAGGGAGTCATGCTAAGCGAAATAGGTCAGGCGGAGAAGGACAGATAGGATATGTTTGCACTCATAGGTCTAACAAAAGACCAGGAGAAACCTAATGGAGGACCAGGGGGAGGGGAAGAGGGAAAGAGAGTTGGGGAGTGAGGGACGCAAAACTTGAGAGACTGGTGAATACTGAAAATGAACTGAGGGTTGAAGGGGAAGGGGGAGGGGGAAAAAGAGGTGGTGGTGACAGAGGAGGGCACTTGTGGGGAAGAGCACTGGGTGTTGTATGTAAACCAATTTGACAATAAACTATTTAAAAATAAATAAATAAACACTAATTAAAATCTTTTCTCCTTAAAAATTATAATTTTTATCAGTTTGAGTCATAACAGCTTAGAAAATGATTTTTGTAATTTGTCATGAAAAAGGTAATGTAAAGATCTAGAGGATACTTATCCTTAAAAAGCAATAAGCAAAAATACTTTCTTGGTACAAAACCTTATGAGGTCCCTGATTTAATATTCTACCACCTTAGTGATGCCAACATTCATCAGTGATTTAGGAGGTTTTAGGCTGATGTGATACCTCCATGCTCACGTACCCCATCAATCTTTAACGTTGTTGAGGATTTCATTATGGGTAGTACAACAATGACATTCTCAGGTCCTCTGTGTTCAGTATTTTTATTTATTTCTTATTATCCAAAAAAATGTTTCCTTATTACCAATGGAGTTAGTCTGAAAAACAAGTAGTAAAGAGAAGGCAGGCCAAATGTGTGTTTCAATTCTTTTGCTTATCTCTTTTCAAAATGAACTGGGGTCCTAATTACTTCTACTGATAACCACAAGGTATTTTTTTAACATGTTTATGAACACATGATTCTTTTTTTTTTCATTTTTCTTTTTAACTTTATTTTTTTATTTTTTTTAGAATATAACACTTTTTTTAACATATGCAATTATTTTCCATCATTTACAATACAGTAGTTACAATGACACTCCAAACAGAAAAGCAAAGTAAAAAATCAAAACCCCAACTTCTATTTCATGTAATTAGACTTATACAGAAATTAGGAGGTTAAGTAACAACTAGTTAATCACCTAATTTCACAGCCACCACATGAGTCTTTAAATATCTGATGTGTTCCAATCACTGTGGTTAGTATTCTTATTGATGCTCACATTATCTCAACTTATGTTCTGTCCTCATTTTTAAAAAATGTTTTTAATGTTTTATTTATTTTTGAGACTGCAGTGACAAAGCATGTGTGGGGGAGGGGCAGAGAGAGACAGAGACACAGAATCGGAAGCAGGCTCCAGGCTCTGAGCTGTCAGCACAGAGTCTGATGTGGGGCTTGAACTCATGAACTATGAGATCATGACCTGAGCTGAATTTGGATGCTTAACCAACTAAGCTACCCAGGTGCCCCAAGTTCTGTCCTCATTTTTAATAGAGGACAGAGAGCACTGCATCCAGAGCTCCTTTGCTGCAGGAGATAATGAAGTGCTGATAAAAACCCTGTGATGTCCTAAAAACAAAACAAACCAAAAAATAAACAAAAAAAAAACATTCAATAAGAGTAAGGAAAAAGTATTTTTTTTATAATTAGAACGCGAAAGGCACTACTTTTAAATCACATCTCTCTATTTCCTAGAAAGAGGTCAGGTTAGAAAAGGAGGGCATTTGAGAATCTAAGACTAAAGCAGAGATTTAAAAAGAAGATTTCAGTGGGCTCTCTTAAAATGGTGTTTTAATTGATAAAAATACCAAGACGTAGTAAAAATAAAATTTGACAAATCACCAAAAAATATAATGTACTTAAATAATTCTCATTTTAATTTATGAGCAACAGTCAACAATCCTGAGCATTCCTTTTATCTTTGAGAACTTGTTTCCAAATTGTGTGCTTGCTAGTCCTTACCTGTAGGAGGTCCTTATCTGTGGCACTCTGACACAACTAGCCTCTCTCTTTCACTCTTAGAGAACTGTACCCCCTCGACATCGTTCAAGGCATTTCTATGGAGCTACCTGTGATATTTTGTTCCATTGCTTATTTCACCCCCAATCTCTTGTCCCATCTTTCTATGGCTCAAATGGAATTTCTCTACTAAGTCCAGCTCTTTTCAACTATTTTCCTCTCAAATCTGTTTTCTCTTGTTTTCTATTTCTCCTCATGGCACCATCACCATCTGAATCACCTCATCACAGTCATTTTAATTCCCTTGTTCACTTATAGTCAAGCATTAATGTGCAATTGCCCCTTCTATAAACCAAATCATCTCCATTATTAATTTGTGGTACACCAACCCAAGCTCTCATGGTCTCGCACATTGGCACTTGTTATAGCCTGAGTTGTTTTCATCTTCAATCTAGCTACCTCACATTAAGAAATAAGCTTCCTAAATGATATCGTCCCATTTATAATATAGCAGTCCTATCAGTCATCCCACATGGTCTACAACGTAATCACATGCAATAATGGTTATCTGGTTTTTCAGTTTTATATGTTTTCATTTTGACTTCCCAAATGAAAAGTTAAATATGTATTTTTTTCTATGTGACAAAAATAAAAACAAATGGGCTACTGAGGAAAAATAGAGTGATAAAAACGTAAGAGGATACAAGAATACAGTAAATAGAATGGTAAATAAAGAATAAACCATAAAGCAGCCTAGGTATGTTCAGTTCTCAGGTCCAGTAAGAGCTCCTGTGGCACCTCTGGGAAAACTGGAAAAAGGAATCTCTCTTCAAGACACTGCTGGAAACCATTTTCACATATTAACAAATCAGTGATGTCTCCAAAGGAAAGGGCACCCCTTCATGCTGAAGCTCCCCACTTACACAGCTCTGAGTAACAACCATATTTATACTCTATGACTGTGTTATCATTGCTAACTCATGTCTGTCAGTTTGGGCCTCAGTTTCCAAATCTGCAAAACAGACATAGTAATTCCTGCTCTGATTGCTTCACTTGGTTATTGCAAAGATAACACTAGTCAACAACCCAAACTGCTGGGACTCAGGCTGGAAAGAAATCAAGGTGTGGCGGAAAACAAAACTTTAAGAACATTTGGAACCATAGGAATTAGCAAATGCTAACATGTCAGTTCTTATGTTTGTATTTTATTTTGTAATTTCTTTGTGCTGTTTTGGATCACTCATAAACTCATTATGAGAAAAAGAAATGAAGACTATAAAAGCTGAGCTAGATGAAGAAAAGGCAAAGGATGGCATTTGTAAAATAAAGATTAGGAAAATCTTTATTACAAATTTATCTACTAACTTATTTATTATATCTTCTCCAAGATAAGGAGGGAGAAATAACATTCCTCATGTGAAGATATGATTATATAACAATATTAATAAAAGTCAAGGTTTACTGTTTAGTAAGGTTTATCATTCAGCCAATCACTGTGTGAAGTACCTACTTTAATGTGTTTTTCCTGGTGATTCTTCAAGATAGATGCTAATACTAGCCCATTCTGTAGATGAGAAACATGAAAAGCAGAGGCAGGATGTGAAAACAGATTTTCTAACTCTGGAGGCCCCTCTTTAACAATACAAGGCAGTATCCTACCAAGTTGCTTCACAGGAGATGCATTACAGTGTAGCAGGAAATAAAGCTGCAAGGTGCTTTTTACTTCAATCGTAATGAATCCAGGGTACACCTATGCAGTAATTCAAATGCTAAGAAGTAAGGAGTTTGATATATGTTCCAATCCAACACAGAAACAACAACATTTTTTAGACACTATACAGTAAGAAAAAGGGTCAAGCTTTAGGGAAAAACTGCAGATACTGTGACACTGTTTTTAAAAGATGATTAAGATCAGCCAGTCTAGTAAAAGTTGGAGGCAGTCAGAGATTGGGGCTGCAGAACACAACTGTGATAGAGAAAAGTGACAAAGAGGGGAGAGTGCTGACAACCTGCCAGGAGATTTTCATTATGTTACGTAGAGATATTATTGCTACTGTATGAAAGACAGCTAAAGACATGATATAGCCGTCAGTTGCAGGTCACTTAAGTGTAGGGCAGGTAAGAAATGTGGTTTCAGTATGGAGCGCAGGAATACCACAGTGCCTCCTGAAAAGAGAATCACTATTAAAAATACAAAGTAGGGGCGCCTGGGTGGCTCAGTCGGTTAAGCCTCCGACTTCAGCTCAGGTCAGATCTCACGTTCGTGGGTTCGAGCCCCGCGTCAGGCTCTGTGCTGACAGCTCGGAGCCTGGAGCCTGCTTCAGATTCTGTATCTCCTCTCTCTGCCTCTCCCCCTCTCATGCTGTGTCTCTCTCTATATCAAAAATAAATACAACATTAAAAAAAATACAAAGTACATGCCCAAGTAGATGTTACAATAAGAGGAAGGAAGGCACAGTTGCTGGGCCACCTTCAAGACCCCACACACAAGGCAAAGAGGAAAGAAAACAAGAAACATCTATATAAACAAAACACCCAAAGTCTCCTGGGGAAGCAAGAAAAAAGAGAGAACACAGTGGGTGTGGGGAAAATAAGATATAGTGAAGGGAAATGGATTTTGAGTTATGAGGGAAATACATGATGATTTTTAAAAAATAAATTGAATAAACAGGAAGGGATTAATAAATTATATAGAAAGAATAGTAATATGTGTGAGGGGTATATGAAGCACAGCTGTATAAGAAAATAAACAGAGGGAAGTAGAAGTCTTCCCTGGGCAACGGTTCTCAAGGTGGGATGCATCAGACCAGAAAAACACAATCTGGCAACCTGATACAAATGCAAATTATCAGGCCCCATCCAAGACACACTGAATAAGAAACTGGGAGGCGAGGTCCAGCAATGTGTGTCACAACAAAACTTCCAAGTCACTGTGATGACTTTAAAAGTTTGAGAACAAGTGGTCTCAGGAATAGATAGGAGAATACAGAAAAAGGGAATTGAACTGAATTAAATGACAAATGTGGAAGGGAGGACAGAAATAGAAGTGTGTAATACGAAGTGCCAATTACCACTAAAGTTTACAGTTGGATTCTCATAAGAGAGAAACGAAATTTGCACAACCTTAATATAAAAAAGTGAGCTTAGTCTGATTAGGAGGAATGAGTACAAATAAAGGAATTACATTTTCAACTATTTAGATTATCTAGTAGAACTTCCTGTGATAATGGAAAGGCTCTGTACCTGTGCTGTCCCACGTGGTAGCTGGTAGCCACATGTGACTATTCAGCACTTGAAGTGGGAATAGTTCAAATGAAAAACTCAATTTGTAATTTTAATGAACTTTAATTAGTTTAAATAGATACATGTGGCTAACAGCTACTAAGTTTGACAATGTAAATTTAAAGCTAATTTCCTGTCAATGGGACATGAATAATGCCAACATGGACTTTTGTGAAGATATTTAATGATATAAGATACACAGTGGAAGATATGTGATCATGTAAATGAATTGGGGATTGGGAAATATCACATTTATACATGCAGCTGCCATACATGCAAAGAAATATGAAAGAAGGAAGCATTTACTATATCCACTTCATTGATTTGGAATTAGGAAGAGTTTTCAATGTTGCCTCAGAAAAAGATATTAAGGCTGAAAGTAACTGCACATTATCTATCAAATATACTTAGAATCACTTTGTAAAATACAGCATTTGAGATTTTATATTTAGATATTTGGTATCAGATTTACGACAAAACCAAATATAGATGGGGATGATCTTCAGAATAACTGGATAAATGTATAGGTGAAAACAGACACAGTCAGATACAAAGTGAAAATACCTGTCTTGGTAACAGTTGAATTAATTTCTCAAAAAATTAGTAAATTTTCAATAGCGTGGACATAGAATAAATTATTATTAAACAGTGAGAAAACAATAAAAATATATATTCAGGAGGAAGAATGAACTAATCTGCTTTCGAGATTTCAGACTGTGAAGGAGCAGGTTTAAATGGCATATGAAAGATACTCAAGGGAAGAAGAATATTGAAATGCTTTAAAGAACAAAATGAATACTTCCATTGTAAAAGCATTTAATGATGAGGAGAAAAGATTTTCTAAAGCGGAGGTTAAGCAATTTTAAGAAATGGAGCAAAAAGAGTAGACATCAAAGAGCAAGTGAGTAGAGTATGTAGAATAACAGTCAAGGGGATGAACCAAGTAATAGGTCATTCAAAAACAAAACAAAACAAAAAAAACCACTACCTAGAGAAAAGTTACAATGTTTGAGAAGAAAGCATTCTGCTTTCAAGATTAAAAAAGACAAGTGAAAACCATGAAGGAGAAACAGTTGGTAAGAAATTATTAATAATAGCTGATTTAAAAAAAGGTCTTTAGAGTTCTCTCTCTCCTTCTCCTTCTCTTTCAAACCCTCTCTTATTTAAACAATCAGTTCAAAGACAGGAAAAGATACTGAAGAAATAAAAAAAAAAGATGTGGGTGAATTTTTAGGTGGCAAGGGATGAAAAGGCTTTGATATTACTATGTTGTCTCCATGTCTCAAATGTGACCAGCATGATCAAGTTGCTAATAAGATCTGACACCCAATTATTGGTAGAAAAAGAGACTAGCCTATGATAGTTTTCAAAATCTTTTATGGAAGTTATTAAAAATAAATGATCATTCGCAGCACTCAAAGTTGAAAAATAGGTTTTAAGAAAGAATAGGTCTGCCCTGTGATTAGCAGACTATGTTAGAATCCAGATGAAATGGTACACTATGAGAAAACAGATTTGCAGCATACAAGTCAAAGAATAGTCCCTAACACAGGAGGAGGATTTTGAACATATTCATTGTATGGGGTCAAGAAACACTTTTCTGTTAGATACATGACAATTTTATTCTTAAGATTATGGACAGAGTTCCCACAATTTGGTGACATCATATTAACAGTTGGATGTGAAAACAGCCACTGACAGTATGGTAACAAATGGGTATTACTGTTTTCCAGTAAAACTTTGCAAAACAGCCAGCAAGTTTGGTCTATGTGCCATAATTTGACCTCTGGTCAAGAGACTTTTTTTTTGAACAGGAGGAAATCAAAATTAATAGGTGTACATATGGGGGGAGGATAAAGTTTCTGAGAGAAGATGTAAACATGTGAGACAACAGTATGCATAATAAATGTAAATCAACCTCTGTCTTGAAGCCATTTACTTATTCAACAGTCATTACTGCAGTAATAGGAAGAATGGAGATCAGAATTCCAAGACAGAGCATGCCTGAGAAATGAGAGTAAGAATGAACAGTCATAGACAAACTATGCCAGCTTGTGTGTTGGCAACTCAAAACCATTCCTCCTGCTATGTTCCCTCCCTGTGTCACAAGGACCAGACGCATGAGTACCTAACACTTTTTCACAATCTATATATCAGATTTGCAAGCCCCCAAGGAGAGGACGAACACTTAATATGGCTTCCCTGGCAGTCATGAGCAGAGGTGTGGGCTTCTGCAGATATGACATTTTTATAGCAGCCACTGGGCATTTCTCTAAAAATCACCTGCTTTGATGATACAAGCAGTGTTGAAAATTGCTAGTGGTTTCCTGTGGTCTACAGCATTTTCTGACTCTCTGAAAGACTGTGGTCAAACCAAGTTAGTGGTACTTTCCCCTTAATTTCATTCCCGCAGTCTTTCCAAGTGGTCCATAAGGCAATTAATTTTTTATATCAAATCCCTTCACTGCTCGAAATCTGTACAGCAACACATCTTTTTGCAACCTATACCCAACTAATACCGTATTATTATAGAACTGAGAATGTAATGTAAAAGCATGAGCTAAGAAGAATATTTGCAGATGCTTCAGAGGTGAGGAAGTTGTACAAATCAACTAGGATATATAAATAAAAATTGCAAAACAGAAAATGTAGAGAGAATGTAAAAACATAACATTAGAATATGAAGCAATAGTGAACAATTCCTAAAAATAGTATTTTTATAAATCTACTTTTTAAAATGTGCATACTGGTTTATATGAATCACGCTATTTCATGCTACAAAATAGAAAATCTGACAGTATATATTGAGCATTATCTTTGGGCACTGCATTTTTTTTTCAAAACTGTTAAAACCATACTGCAGAAAGACATTCTTATCCTCTTCTTACCTATTAAAATCCTTTCGCTCACAGAAGTTTAAAAACTTGCCTAAGTTTACACAGCTATTAAATGGTTAAGGCCAGGATTTGAAATAAGAACTGCCTCGCTCTGACACTGGCATCCTTTGTGCTCTACCATGACTAAAGGCCACTTGAACTTTTGCTGATGGAATCAAATAGAGTTGTGCTGAAGAACACAGAAGAATTTCAGTCAGAGATTATTTTGAAGATATATGTTGAAACTGAAGTTATTCTTCCATTCTTTTTCATAAAATATAGTTATTTAAAACTCTGTGCCACATAAACAAGGCTGACATGGTCCCTGCCCCAGTGGAGCTTATATTCTTATCTACAGCTGTAACGACTCTGATGATAATGGATTATCTCCTGATGCAGAATTAAGTGCACAAGGAAATAAATGGGTATGTAACTTATAAGCAAGTAAAAATAAAATACTAAGGACTAAAGAGGAAAGATCAAAAATTTTTGTACATGGAAACATTAAGAGAAACATTTAATATAAAGACCTAAGGGTGTAAGCAAATTTCTAGATACCTATTTAAGTAGGAGACTCTATAAGCTAATTAATAGGTAAACATATTTACAAAGAAAAACACTTATGGAAGCTTATAAAAAGCAAAGTACAAAAACAAGTAGCAAGAAGTAACAGGTATGTCATGGCTAATGATATGCTGAGGCAGTGTGAAAAGTCTGTAAATATTTCATGATCAAAAGGAACTCTGGGAGAATAAAACATAAAGATGAAGTGAAGCAGGTGAAAGAAGAACAGTGAAAAACTGAGGATGTCAAACTTATAAGAAGTTGATAGTCTGTGGAAACAGCATGTTAATATATATATTGTAATGAGGAGATGTCAAGATGGCGAAGTAGGGAGCTCTGTAATTTTTGCCCACGCGCATCTGTCAAACTAAGAAGGACTGAAGCCACAATACTCTGATCCACAAGAGTCGGAGAGGAAAAGACACAGAGTCAAATAAGAAGACAGCCTCATAGGGCTACCTCAAGAAACAAGCTAAAGTAGACATGGAAGAGATCCGAAATATCACTGAGTAGGGAAATAGAATAATCAAAGGCACAGCAAGAGAAACCAAGAGACACCATTAAAAGAACACTTCCTGAACGGACAGGCCCTGGACACTCAATGAGCCTCCTTTAATATAGCAATACTAGTAGGTGCAGAGTGCATAACAAGCTTTTAAAACTGACAAGAGACAGAAAGCTAGTGAAAATGAAAAAACAAGAACTCTCCTCTAAAGAGATGAACTCACAGCCACAGAATTGCTCGAAACAGATATAAGCATCATAAAAGATCAAGAATTTAGAACAACTGTCATAAAATTAATCGCTGGGCTTGAAAAAAGCATGGAAGACATCAGAGAAGCTATTGATACAAAGACTGGGAACCTTCAAAATAGCTGTGACGAGTTAAAAAAAATTCTATAAATGAGATGCATAATATAGTGGACGCTGCTACTACACGAATTGAAAAGGCAGAGAAGAGAATAGGTGAATTAAAAGATACAATTATAGAAAGAGAGGAAGCTGAGAAAAAGAGAGATAAATTGACCCAGGAGCACAAAAGGAGAATTCAACATCTGAATGATACAATCAAACGGAACAATATCCATATCATAGGAATTCCTGAAGAAGAAAAAGATCCTGAAAAGGTGCTTGATCAAATTATAGCTGAGAACTTCCTGAATCTGGAAAAAGAAATAGACATTGAAATCCAAGAGGCACAGTGAACTCCCTTCAGACTTAACTTGAATCAACCTTCGGAATGACATATCATAGTGAAACTTGCAAAATATAAGGATAAAGATAGAATTCTGAAAGCAGCTAGAGATAAAGGGCCCCAACATACAAAGAGAAACCTATCAAAGTGATCACAGACCTATCTACTGAAACTTGTCAGGCCAGGAAGGAATGGCAGGAAATCTTCAATGTGATGAGCAGAAAAAACATGCAGCCATGAATCCTTTACCCAGCAAGCCTGTCATTCAAAATAGACGGAGAGATAAAGGTGTTCCCAAATAAACAAAAATTGAGAGAATTCATCACCACCAAACCAAATCCTAAAAGGGACTCTATGAGGGAAATGTTGCAATACAAGCTACCAGAGACACCACTACAAGCATGAACCCCACAGAGAACACAATGACTCTAAACCCATATATTTTAATAATAACACTGAATGCAAATGGACTGAATTTTCCAATCAAATGACACAGGGTAGCAAAATGAATTAAAAAATCCATCTATTTGCTGTCTACAACAGACTCATTTTAGACCTGAAGAAACCTTCAGATTGAAAATAAGGGGATGGAGAAATATCTATCATGCGACTCGAAGTCAAAAGAAAGCCAGAGTAGCCATACTTATATCAGATAAATTGGACTTTAAAGTAAAGGCAGTTCACAAAAGATGAAGGACATTATATAATAATTACAGGGTCTCTCCATCAGGAAGAGTTAACAATTATAAACATTTATGTGCCGAATCCAGGGGCATCCAAATACATAAAGCAATTAATCACAAACAGAAACAAACTAATTGATAAGAATGTGCTAATTGCAGGGGATGTTAATACTCCACCTACAGCAATGGATAGATCAACCAGATAGAAAATCACTAAAGAAACAATGGACCTGAATGACACATTGGAACAGGTGGACTTGACAGCTATATATAGAACCCTGCATCCTGAAATTAGGAAATTCACCTTCTTCTCGAGTGCACATGGCACATTCTCCAAGATAGATCACATACTGGGGCATAAAGCAGCCCTCCATAAATACAAAACAACTGTGATCATATCATGCACACTTTCAGATCACAATGCTATGAAACTTCAAATTAACCACAGGAAAAAGTCTGGAAAACCTCCAAAAATGTGGAGGTTAAAAACCACCCTACTAAAAAATTATTGGGCAAATCAGGCAATTAGAGAAGAAACTAAAAATATATGGAAACAAATGAAAACGAAAATACAATAATCCAAACTCTGGAACACAGCAAAGGCAGTCCTAAGAGGAAAGTATATTTCAATCCAGGCCAATTTCAACAACCTAGAAAAAGCGCAAATTCAAAACCTAAGAGAGCACCTAAAGGAAATACATGGGGAGCAGCAAGAGCACCCCAAGCCCATTGGAAGAAGAGAAATAATAAAGATCTGGGCAGAAATGAACAATATAGAACCCCAAAAAAAACAGCTGAAGTGATCAATGAAACCAAGAGTTGGTCTTCTGAAAAAATAATCAAAATTGATAATCTCCTAGCTAGGCTTCTCAAAAAGAAAAGAGAGAACACCCAAATAGACAAAATCACAAATGAAAATGGATCTATTACAACCAATCCATCAGAAATACAAACAATCATCAGGGAGTACTATGAAAAATTATATGCCAACAAACTGAACAACCTAGAAGAAATGGACAAATTCCTAAACACACATGCACTCCCAAAATTCAAAGGGGAAGAGAGAAAAAATCTGAACAGACCCATAACTAGTGAAGAAATTGAATCAGTTATCAAAAATCTCCCAACGAATAAGAGCCTGGGGCCAGACGGCTTCCCTGGGGAATTCTACCAGACATTTAAAGCAGAGTTAATACCCATTTTTCTCAAGCTATTCCAAGAAATAGAAATAGGAGGTAAACTTCCGGACTCGTTCTAAGAAGTCAGCATCACTTTGATTCCCAAACCAGACAGAGACCCAACAAAAAAAGAGAACTATGCACCAATATGCTTAACGAATACAGGTGCAAAAAGTACTCAACAAGATACTAGCAAATCGAATTCAACAGCATATAAAATGAATTATCTACCGTGATCAAGTGGGATTCATTCCTGGGTTACAGGACTGGTTCAATATTTGCAAATCCATCAATGTGATACATCACGTTAACAAAAGAAAAGATAAAAACCATATGAGCCTGTCGATAGATGCAGAAAAAGCATTTGACAAAACACAGTACCCTTTCTTATAAAAACCCTCAAGAAAGTCGTGATAGAAGGAACTTTCATAAACATAAATGCCATTTATGAAAAGCCCACAGCTAATATCATCCTCAATGGGGGAAAAATGAGAGCTTTCCCCCTAAGATCAGGAACACAACAAGGATGTCCATTCTCACCACTACTGTTTAACACGGTGCTGAAAGTCCTAGCATCAGCAATCAGACAACAAAAGAAAATAAAAGGCCTGAGAACTGGGAAAGATGGAGTCAAACTTTCACTTTTTGCAGATGACATAATAGTCTACATGGAAAATGTGACCAACTCCACCAGAAGCCTACTAGAACTGATCCATGAATTCAGCAAAGTCACAGGGTACAAAATCAATGTACAGAAATGAGTTGCATTTTTATACACCAATAATGAGTCAACAGAAAAAGAAATCAAGAAACTGATCCCATTCACAATTGCATGGAAAACTATAAAATACCTAGGAATAAACCTAATCAAAGATGTAAAATATCTGTATGATGAAAACTATAGAAAACTTGTAAAGGAGATTGAAGAAGACACCAAGAAATAAAAAAACATTCCATGCTCATGGATTGGAAAAATAAACATTGTGAAAAGGTCATTATTACCCAAAGCAATCTACACATTCAATGCAATCCCAATCAAAATTGCATCAACATTCTTCTCAAAGCTAGAATAAACAATCCTAAAACTTGTATGGAACCACAAAAGGTCCTGATTAGCCAAAGTAGTATTGAAGAAGAAAATCAAAATGGGGGACATCACAATCCCAGACTTTAGCCTCTAATGCAGAGCTGTCATCAAGACAGTATGGTATTGGCACAAAAACAGACACATGGACCAATGGAATAGAATAGAGAACCCAGAACTGGACCCACAAATATATGGCCAATTAATCTTTGAAAAAGCAGGAAAGAGTATCCAATGGAAAAAAGACAGCCTCTTTAACAGATGGTGCTGGGAGAACTGGATAGCAACATGCAGAAGAATGGAAATAGACCACTCTCTTAGACCATACACAAAAATAAATTCAAAATGGATGAAGGACCTGAATGTGAGACAGGAAACCATCAAAACTCTCGAGGAGAAAGCAGGAAACAGCCTCCTTGACCTCAATTGCAGCAATTTCCTACTCCACACATCCTCAAAGACAAGGGAATCAAGGGCAAAAATGAACTACTGGGATCTCATCAAGATAAAAAACTTCTGCACTGCAAAGGAAACAATCAAGAAAACTAATAGGCAACCAACGGAATGGGAAAAGATAATTGCAAATGATATTTGGATAAAGGGCTAGTATCCAAAATAAAAGGAACTCACTAAACTCTACACCAGAAAAACAAATAATCCAGTGAAGAAATGGGCAGAAGACATGAATAGACACTTCTCCAAAGAGGACATCCAGATGGCCTACAGGCACATGAAACAATGCCCAGCATCACTCATCATCAGGGAAATACAAATGAAAATGACACTGAGATACCAGTCCCAGTCAGAGTGGCTAAAATGAACAAAACTGGAGACTAGAGATGCTGGTGAGGATGTGGAGAGACGGGCACCCTCCTCCACTGTTGGTGGGAATGTAAACTGGTGCAGCCGCTCTGGAAAACAGTGTGGAGGCTCCTCAAAAAACTATCCATAGAACTCCCCTATGACCCAGCAATAGCACTGCTAGGGATTTACCCAAGGGATACAGAAATGTGGATACATAGGAGCACATGTACCCCAATGTTCATAGCGACACTTTCAACAATATTCAAAGCATGGAAAAGCCTAAATGTCCATCAACTGATAAATGCATCAAGAAGATGTGGTTTATATATACAATGGAATACTACATAGCAATGACAAAGAATGAAATCTGGCCATTCATTGCAACGTGGATGGACCTTGAGGGTGTCATGCTAAGCGAAACAGGTCAGGCGGAGAAGGTCAGATACCATATGTTTTCACTCATAAGTCTAACAGGAGAAACTTATCAGAGGATCATGGGGTGGGAAGGGGGAAAACCAGTTAAGGAGAGGGAGGGAGGCAAATCATGAGAGACTCTTGAATACTGAAAAAAAATGGAGGGCTGAAGGAGGAGGGGCAAAATGGAAGGGGGGTGATGGACACAGCGGAGGGCACTTGTGGGGAAGTGCACAGGGTGTTATATGGAAACTATCTTGACAAACTATTAAATATATATATATATATATATATACATATATATATATATACACACACATATATATACATATACATACATATATATGTATATATAAAAAACAAGGAATCACAAGTGAAGCAAAGTGTCCAGCAAGAGTTGAGAACTCCTTTAAGTCTACCTAGAAGCAGAGCTCTCTCTGAATCATCCCTCATGCTAAAAGATAATCCTCTAACTTAGAGGCTGGCAAAGCAAGGAATATCATTTCAATATTTAAAAAGTATTGCTGCCAAACATTTTTGGGCTCATTTTCAGATAAGTGTTCTCCTATGTACATTAACTACATCTAAACTGATTTGTCTTAAGTCAATATACTTAACAATCTAAATATATGTATCACATTGTGAGGTTTCTGCCATTTAGTTATTTAAAGAGAAAATGTTTAGCTTTTCCTTTTTAAATACATAAACAGTTGTCTGGGCGCTATAAAAAAGAAACCACACATTTTAACTACTAAAAGGTTAGTAATAAGAGTGTAGGAATGACTCACTCTACCATCCAGCAGCAAGTAAAAGAATGAGTAATCTAACAAAGAACTATGATGAAAGCTAACACCCCAAAAATGACAAATTTTAAACATAGTACCTATTAAAATTAATATCCCGTGTAAAGAGCTGTACAAAAGCCTTCTCATATTTACTAATACAGCTGAGCCACAATGAAGTGTGGGAAATGGGAAAACAACACACATTTAGAAAGACTATGAAAAAACCAGGGAGTAAAGAATCAGGGCATTATGTTTGTTATTACAAGTAAAGTTTTTAGCTGCTTCAACTGTAACAGTTTGTTTGCTATTGCTTTTGAGCTTTAAAATTTGAACATTCTAGGAAAAATCCATTGAGGTTTGATCACTTTCCTTAGCAGTTACTTTTTTTCTGATGTTTTAACAAAATGCTCCATCAGTATATGTGCCTGAGTTTTCATCACATTTTCTTAGTCTACTACCTTCTGCCATTACCAACTGTTGTGGATACAGCCCTGTAAAGAGTTATTTATGGCCTGTGTGTGAATGTGTTTGTCCATTTTTATTATTACAATGGTAAAAACATTTGAGAGCTACTCTCTTAAAAAAATGTAAGTGCACAATACACTATTAACTTTAGACACAATGTTGTACAGATGTCTAGAACTTATTCATCTTGCAGAACTGAAACTTTACACCCACTAAACAACAACTTCCCATTTACCTTTCGCATGAGCCCATGGAAACCCCCATTTTTCTCACAGTATCTACGAATTTGACTACTTTATGTACCTAATATAAGTGGGATCATGCAGTATTTGTCCTGTGCCTGCCTTATGTCATTCCCTTAGTATAACATCCTCCCAATAAATCCATGTTGTCACATTAGGACAATATTTCCTCCTTTTTATGGCTGAATAATATTCGTGTGTGTGCGTATGAGAGGACCCATCATACGGTTTTCCATAGAAACTGCACCATTTTATATTTCTGCCAAAAAAATACAGGGTTTAATTTTCTCCACATACTCACCAGTGGTTTTTTTTTTATTTTAAATAATTCCTACCTCACAGGTTTAAGTGGATACCTCATTGTTCCTTTGATCTACATGTCCCTAATGATTGGTGATGTTGAATATTAGTGATGGTGGCTATTGTTGTGTTTTCTTTGGAGACATGTTCATTCAAATCTTTTCCTCATTTTTAATCAGGTTGCTTTTATTTTTGCTATTGATATACAGGAGCTCCTTGTATGTTATGGATATTAATCTCTTATCAGATATATGGTTTACAAATATCTTCTCCCATTCCATAGGATGCCTTTTCACTGTTGATAGTTAATAGTTTGCTATGCAGAACTTTTCCATATATAGTTCTACTTGTTTAATTATGTTTTTGTTACTGAATTAAAGCATTTTAGTTTCAGTATTAGCTTTGAAGTTTATGAACTGTGGGACCCATCACAAAATTTCTTTATGTCGATTTTTCCTTCTTAAGTGAGGGTACTGCATGATATCTAAGAATTCTGAAAATCCTAAAATTTTCTAACATAATTATACTACAATTATTAAGATACAACTTATAAAATGATTCACTTTCAGATATTAATTATTCACTGATTAGCATACTGCACTACTATGTATAAATCATAGTGAGATGAATTTCTATTTATCATATATACCAATATCAAACTATAGGCTTTTCCTATATAAGTAAACAATCTCAAAGAAACAGTCTTTAACGTCAATTCAATTAGATACCTTCATCTATTTCCAGCTATTCTGATACAAAATTCAAATTTTGGAAAGGTAAAGAATATATAGAGATAGATACATATGCTAGCTACGTGTCCAACTCTTGATTTGAACTCAGCTCATGACCTCACAAACCATGAGATCAAGCTCCACACCATTGGGCTCTACACTGACTGCACAAAGCCTGCTTGGCGTTCTCTTTCTCCTTCTCTCTCTGTCCCTCCCCAACTTGCACTTGCTCTCTCAATATATAATAAACTATTTTTTAAAAAAATACAAAAAGAAACTCATCGATACAGAGAAGAGATTAGTAGCACATTCTCTGTCACAAAATTTAAAAAATTAAAAATTAAAAATAAACATTCTTGGGATTCCTGGCTGGTTCAGTTGGAAGACCATGGTACTCTTGGTCTTGGGTCATGAGTTCAAACCCCACACTGGGTGTGGAGACTACTAAAGAAAATACTAAATGAAAATAAACCTTCTTTGTTCCAAAATTTGAACTCTTGGTGGTTTGTTTTTCTGAAAGCTATTTTCTGAATATATTTCAACAGTTAAGGCTGTCTGGACAACTGAAATACGTTGACTGGTTATCTGACCACATATCTTAACATTTTTCTGATGAAAATTCACCCACGAAGGATGGCTAGGTCGTCAGTCAGTTAAGCATCAGATTCTTGATTTCTAATGAGGTCATGATTTCACTGTTTCATGATATCAAGCCCCATAAAGACTCTCTGTTGACAGCACAGAGCCTGCTTGAGATTCTCCCCCTTTCTCTGCCCTTCCCCCACTCACAGACTGTTTCTAAATAAATAAACTTCAAAAAAAAAGGCACCCACAATTACTTTAGCTGAAAATGTACTGATAGAATACATCACATGTCAAAAAATCCATCATCAACATGCTGTATACCTTAAACTTATACAATGTTATATTCCAATTATACCCCAATAAAATTAAATTTTTAAATAAATCCTTTAAAGTGACTAAGGGGATTTTTTCATACTGAATTAAAACTATATTAAGATTTAAATCACTTTAAAATTAGATCTAAAGTTTTACTTTTAAAAGTTAATTTTTTTCTTGCTAATTAATATAGGAGTCATTTTATATTCGTATAATATTACTTGTGGAAAAGTCTGTTCAATCAAATTTAAAAACACATTTGTTAGCTGGGTCTCATTTGGTTAATCATCTGACTTCAGCTCAGGTCATGATCTCACAGTTCCTGGGTTCAAGCCCCATGCCCAGCTCTGTGCTAACAGCTCAGAGCCTGGAGCCTGCTTCAGATTCTGTGTATCCTTCCCTCCCTGCCCCTCCTCCCATCAGATGCTGTCTCTCTCAAAAATAAACATTAACATTTTTTTTTCAAAAATACGTATTTGTTGAGTATGGAATAAAGACCAGTCGCAAAAGGACTTCTCCTGGTACATACCCACAGTCTCTTTTTTTCTCTCTTTTTCAAACATGAGGTTGAACTGCTAAAGCCAGAGTAAACTGGTGGTTGACAGAGGCTAGAGATCAGGGGAAATGGGACATGTTGCTCAGAGGGTACAAATTTTCACTTACAAGATGACTAAGTTCTGGGGACCTAATGTATGGCATGGTAACTATAGTTTGTAATAATGTATACTTAAAATTTATTAACAGTATAGATCTAAAAAGCAACCTATAAGGTGACAGGTGCATTTGTTAACTTGATTGTGGTAATCATTTCACAATGTTTTAATATATTAAATCATCACATTGTATACCTTCAAAAAATCACACTGTACTAAACATTTACAACATTTATTTCCCAATTATATCTCAATAAAGATGAAACAAAGGGGATGGAGATTATAAACTGGTGAATTAAATATGAAGGAACCATTTCAAATCCATCCACTTATTCTATTATTTTAATCATAAGTTCATTCTTTCATGTTTTTCCATCTCACTGAGTATTATATGGCTTCTAATGATTTTTAATTTTGATACCAAAATAGTATTAGAAATAAACAATATTTTCTTATTATTCATAGTATCTTTATGGCTAAAATGTCCTAAGTACTAAAGAAAAAAAATAGAAATTTGGACAACATAAAACATTCATATTTGAAGAGAAATAAAGAGGAATTCTAAAATAATGAAAATAAACTTCAAGAAGTTCTCAACAGATGTGACAAACCACATACTGGATAGAATAGAATAAAATGACTGAATTATAAAGTATTTTTATGGAAATTACTAATGCTATTTCAAAGAAAACTAAAAAGAAGCATATAAACCTAAGTCAAAAGACATGGTAGTATAAAAGGAGAATATCCAACATACATACAATGAAGTCACAGAAGGAGGGACTGGAGAGAATACGGGAAAGAATATTTAGAACGGTAATAGTAGACAATGTTCCAGAATTATAGAGACACAGGAGTCCTCATTTGAAGGTCCATACCATGTTCCAGTATTTAAATACTTGTATCACACAATTAAGAAAATACAACATAAAAGAGAAAAATCTCAAGAACAGGAAAAGAAAATAAGGAATTATCTGAAAAGATACACAAATAGTACCATAGCCAGTTAAATTATTACTCCAGAATAAGAATGAAATAGACAAATTACAGAGGTATTTACTAACATGGATACTTGAAGGAGTAAACTTAATCCAGAATGAAGAAGTAGAAGCCATAAAAAGAAAATGGTAAAATAAATAGTTTACTACTATAAAAAACTAATAATGACAAATGAGAGGGCTAACAATGTACACACAAAAATAGCAGGCAACAATAATCCGGAAAATGGGAGGACAGAAATCCAAATTTAAACATTTTCGTGTTCTTGCACCATTTAGGGGAGAATAATGACTTAAATATGAGTGCTATAAATTTAAGGATAAGAGCTCAAAGAAAAAATAAAACATAGAAATGAAAAAGAATAAAGAAAATACCACTGTTCTTGCAAAAGAAGGCATTAGCAAAGAAGAGTAACATTGTAAATAAACAACAAAGTGAATAAAATTAACTCAGTAAGTAGGGGAAACTGAAAAAACAAACCTAGACAGACATGTGAACCAAAGTTCAACTATAAATAGAACTTTGCAAGAGTACGGAAATTTGATATTAGAATATGCTTTGACCTTATCAGATTAAGACCATCCTTCACTGTGAATAAGTATGTTCCATTAAATCACTTGTTAGAACACGTATAAAGTATTGCTCTTCACATATGGGTATCATAATTCTTCATAAGGTCTAATAATTGTTTTAAAGAAACTGTAATCTATCAAGTACATTCACTTGTAAAATTTCTGCCTAACATAAAAATAAGTCATATTCTGTCATATTATATCCCTTCTACATCAATCCTAGCTGGAAATTTTTCTAAGAAAACCAGGTTATGAAATAAGATATCACAATTAAATGACTAGAGACATATAACTCACCAAAATACTCCATTTCTGTTAACTATGGTCTATCTATTGTTCATCAACCACACCTTTTCAACTTATTCTACCATTTACTTATAGGAACCTATTTATCACTTGTAAACCATTTCATAAGTTTACTACCCACTGCTTAAAATAGGTTAAAAGTTCCTTCTATTTTGTACTCGGTGTAATTCTCTCAAGCCTTAGGGCATGCCTCTTAGTTCCTGGATTCTGATTTTGGTAAATAAGAATGTGTTGACCATTCTTACACAATGTTTTGGTTTTATATGCTTTTATCATATCTTCTCTATGGCCTCATTTTCTTACAAGAGGGTTTTAAGTTTGCCCTAGTATGGAAGTTTTCTCCCCCAACATGTTCAGTCCACTGTCCACTTTATGATTTACTAGATTACTCCCAACTCTAGTTTTTCTTTTACTTACAGGTGTTGAAATCCAATGCTTTTGTGTATGCACTGTGTTTTTCAGTTTGTTTCTAAGCTACTTCATGTCAAGAATTCTGTGCCTCTTATTATTTAGTCTTGCTCTACTTCAAAATGTTTATGAGTCTAAAAGTTCTATCTTAAAATCACTTCTCTTTATTGTCTACCTTTTCTCCCTTGCTAATTTCATTCTTCCCACAGCTCTAAACAGGATCTTGACACTGATGATTCCCCAATTTGTATTTCCAAAAAATGCACTCCTGACCTCCAATCTCAAACAGTCAACTACTTTCTTAACATCCATGTGTGAAAGACTATTAAGTTCCTTAAACTTCACTTGCCTTTGGGGGTAAAAACCCTTTTGATCCCCTCCTTTCAACAACTTGCTTTTCCCCTGTCTTTTTCCCTATCATTGTCATCATGAGCCACCATGTAACTCAAGCTAAAAACCCAGGACTCCTCCTCAATTATTTTCTACCCCACTTGTTTTATGCAATGCTGTATTCCAGTGGTCCTGAACTTTTTTTTTTTATGTCATAACAAATTGAAGTAAACTAAGGAAGCTGCTCAAGACTAGAGGTAAACATCCTCAGAGTTTGGACTGACACAGGTCCCACTAGCCACCCTTAAGACTGAAATGGTCAATATCATGGTACCCCATTTAATCTATTTGTTGCCAGCAACATAATGTCGGGAAACATTATTATAGGGTTTAAATATAAAACACATCCTGAACTTAACCTCATTTTACCATCTTCATTGCAACCACTCTAATAATCCCTCCTGTTCAATTATCTCAGAAAGCTGAGGGTAGGTAGATGGGAACCCCAAGTATCAATACCAGGCAGTTTCTTGATGTGCTTATGTGTTTTCCCTGGAAATGTGATTCTTAGAGTTCTGATCCCTATTATAAAGCTTTCAGACTTCATCATCTAGTACTTTTAGCAATGCCATGAGCCATCTAATTTACTACAGTAAGCCTCCTTTTGCTTAAACTAGAATTATTTTCCTATACAAAGGTCTTGGCTGAAGAGTCACTTACCAGAAGAGGTCCTTCCTGACCAAAGTATAACCTCAAATCAATTCAAGGCAGTTCCATAATTTATTTTCTTTATAGCACTTGTCAGTATCTTACGTTTCCTAATTTATTCCTTTGTTCACTGTCCCTCCCCCACTAGCTTCACAAAATTAACAATCTTTTCTGGTGTATTCATCATTTCATCCCCAGGGCCTTGAGCAGTACCTGTAGGTTCTTGTTAAGTGAATTTAGAGTAATTATTACCACCATTTTGAGTACAGAAATGCAAGGGATCATCTTCTGAAAACAGTACCTGGTATCATAAGGACTCTTTTCCAAGCTCCATCACTGTAGCTTGGTGGTTAAAAGCACAGGTTCTGATGTAAATGTGCTTGGGTTCCTATCCTGCCTTTATAATTTACAATCAGTGTGACCCTGGCCAAGTTACCTAACATTTCCAAGCCTCAGCTGCTATATCATGGATTTCCATGAAGACTAAATGAATCAATGTAGGTAAAGTTCTTAATTAGTGCCTGGAACACTGAACATTTGTTAGCTTTTTTTTTCTTACTGCAACAGCACTAAGACAGTTAACTACTACTGATTCACTCCCATCTGTCTGTTATAGGTGTGTGAAAAGATATAAACTCATTTCACTCTTCAGGAACTTCCTCAGGCTGAAAAGGGAAGAACACAATGAGCAGTATTTTCTAAGATACATCAAGGATTTAAAAAAAAAAAGGAATCACACATAAACAGTTACAATTCTCCATTAATTCTATTCTTCTCAGGAATAGCACTTTACAAATTACAGTGTTCTATAATGAACATTATTGTATCTGACTTATAACAAAACCCTTAGGTAAAAGGACTACTTTATCCATTTTCTAAGAAGAGAAATTGAGGTTTTTAAATATTAGAAATGACTAAAGAAACAATAGAATCAAGGTTTTCTGACACTGGTATGGTCTTTCCACTCTCCCAGTTGCCCCTGCCACTTAACAAACCCTGCTGGTGTTTACTTTTATTTGTAGTAAAAAACCATTTGTAATATGTACTATGCACTTTAGGTTTTTTTCTTCTTCTTTGTCCATAGCACTTGTATTCACTTATCTACTATATACTTCATTTACTTCCTGTTTATCTAAGAGCCATTAGGCCAAGAACTTTATTTTGTTCTCTGATATATGCCAAAAAGACTCCCTGGCCTGTGGTGGGTACTTAATAAAAATATTCACCTAATAGGTTAACTATGTCACCATGAATTAGATTTCTGAAACTGAGTTTTAGAGGCCTATTTTTATGTCTTGTAAGACATTCTGGATCACATAAACTAGATATTAAGGATATTCTATGATTTAAAAGAAAGCTTGGATATTTTCAAGAGTTGGAAATTCCAAAACATATAATGTGTAAGAAATGATGTATGTGAAAATACTGTTCAGCCTCTAAAATGCTACTTGGAGCACTTTCTTCTGCTTTCACAATTATCTAAATAGGTATTTTTTCTTTATTTTCCTTTTTCTTCTTTTCCTCTCTCTTTCCTTCCTTCTTTCCTTTTTTAGTTTTTTTAAAGAAATACTTCTTACAAATCCACTTAAATATAAACTTTAGGACAACTGAAATTTGGTCTGCCCGATTCAACTTCTATAACCAGTGACTAACACAAAGCCTAGCACACAGAAAGCATTCAATCCTTTTTTAAATTAATTGTTTTATTTAAATACACTCAAAATAATATAACACTTAGGAATATACTTAGTCAAGGAGGTAAAAGACCTGTTGTACTCTCCAAACTATAAAACAATGATGAAAGAAACTGAAGATGACACATAAAATGGAAAGATAGTCCATGCTCATGGACTGGAAGAAACAATACTGTTCCAATCTCCATACTGCCCAAAGCCATCTACAGATTCACTGCAATCCCTATCAAAATATCAACATCATTTTTCACAAAACTAGAACAAATAATCCCAAAATGTGTATGCAACCACCAAAGACACCAAAGAGCCAAAGCAACTTGAAAAAGAAGAACAAAAATGGAGGGATCATATTCCCAGATTTCATGATATACTACAAAGAGTAATCAAGACAGTAATGGTACTGGCAAAAAATAGACAAAGATCAATGCAATAGAATAGAGTCCAGAAGGAAATCCATGCTTTTATGGTCAAATAATGTATGACAAAGGAGCCAAAAATATATAATGGGGGAAAAGATTTTCTCTTCAAACAATGCTCTTGTGAAAACTGGACAGTTCCATGCAAAAGATTAAAAAACTAGACCACCTTCTTACACCATACAACAATAAATTCTAAATGAATTAAAGACCTAAATGTGAGACATGGAAGTATAAAATTCCTAGAAGAAAATGAAGGCAGTAATTTCTTTGACACCAACCATGCAAACATTTTTCTACATGTGTCTCCTCTGGCAAAAAAGACAAAAGCAAAATGAAACTATTGAGACTATACCAAAATAAAAAGTTTTTGTACAAGGAAGAAAATCATCAACAAACAGAAAAGGCAACATACTAAATGGGAGAAATTATCTGCAGGTGGTATATCCAATAAGGGGTTAATAGCCACAAATATGAAAAACTTATAGAACTCACCAACAACAAAAATAATCTAAGTAAAAAATGGGCAGAATAGGGGTACCTGTGTGGCTCAGTTGGTTAAGCGTCTGACTTCTGCTCAGGTCATGATCTTGCAGTTCATGGGTTTGAGCCCTGCATCGTGCTCTGTGCTGACAGCTAGCTCAGAGCCTGGAGCCTGTCTTCAGATTCTGTGTCTCCCTCTCTCTCTGACCCTTCCTTGTTCATGCTGTTTCTCTCTCTCAAAAATAAATAAAACATTAAAAAAATTTAAAAATGGGCAGAATATCTGAAGAAACATTTTTACAAAGAGGACACACAGAGGGCCAACAAAAACATAAAAAGATATTCAATATCACTAATCATCAGGGAAATGCTCATCAAAACCACAATGAGATAGCACTTCACACATGTCAGAATGGCTAAAATAAAAAGTACATAAAATAATAAATGGTGAGGAGATGGGTGAAAAAGGAACCCTTGTGCCCTGTTGGTGGGAACATAAGTTGGTGTAGCCACTGTGAAAAACAGTATGGAGTTTCCTCAAAAAATTAGAAATTGAATTACCACAGGATCCAGTAATTCCATTATTGGGTATTTACCCAAAGGAAATGAAAATACAGATTCAAAAAGATGTCTGCACCCCTATGTTTACCCCTTATTTACAAGAGCCAAGATATGGAAGTAATCAAAGTGACCATCAATACATGAATGGATAAAGAAGATGGATGGACCTAGATGGTATAATGCTAAGTGAACTAAGTCCGTGAGAGAAAGACAAATAATGATTTCACTCCTATAGGGAATTTAAGAAACAAATGAACAAAGCTTAAAAAAACAGAGATAAAAGGACTTTTAAGTATACTTATGAAGAAAGTGGTAGATATCAGAGAGGAGCTGGAAAGAGGATGGGTCAAAGAGATGAAAGGGATAGAGTATGCTTATCTTGATGAGCACTGAGAAAGGTATAGAAGTGTTGAATCTTTATGCTGTATGCCTGAAACAAATACAACACTGTATGTTAACTCTATTTGAATAAAATTAGTTAATTGTTTTATAATGTAGGAGCTATAATCCAATTTTTAATATCATATATTTGTTTTGTCTCTAAAACTGAAAAATGAAAACCTGAACTGAAAAATGAAAACCTAATCTGAAAAATGAAAAACTGCACCTCAGAATCTCTAGATTTCAAAAAAGTTAACCTGTTGAGTTTATGTATTATTAATGCTTACTTTTTCTCAATATTTAGAGAAATCTAAGGACATCCAAGGGACCGAGGGCTCAGCGATCCCTCCCATATCTCACTTTCTCTAAACATCCAGGTCTCTTTGGTTAAGTGTTTCATAAAACTCATTTTCACGATATCCAAGGAAGCTAATGGAATAGAAGAACCCATGATTCTGCAAAAGAAAAATTAAGAAAATTCTCTGGTGGAAAAAAAAAAAGATAATTCTCTGCTAAATATATATCACAAAATACTATCTGTACAAAACTCACTCCTTAAAGAAAAATATTTTAAAAATTAAAAATTGCTCCCTATTTTATGAAGGAAAATATATCCTGACCTCCCCAGAGCTGATAAGCTGAGCTCATTTTACCCATTTTTCTCCAGAGGATGGTTTGTGTACCTGGAATACTGAATGATTGTACAGGTTGGCTTAATAGTGATGGTCATTAAGCACAATGGGGAAAGTTAAAGGTCTGCCATTACTGCAGACTTTATTTGAATTTGTAAGTTTGCAACATAAATTAAGCCATTTTCATGTTAACTGTGCATGTGTTCTGTGCATCTTCAGGAAATGGACAAGGCAAGCAAATCTTTTCATGAATCTCTTCCATTAGACATTTGAAAAAACAAGATCTGTACACATGGTAACTGGTCATCACTTATTTCCAGCTTGATCATTTGATTCACTAAATACATGAATGTTTCCTTGCCATGTAATATCTTACATTTATTTAAAAGCATAAAAAGCCTATTATTCTATCAATAACAAATACCTAATATTTATTAAATCCAAGAAAAAATATTTGATATTCCACATTGCTTACCCATAAGGAAGGAGCTAAGAAAGAGAAAATCATTTAATTCTACAAAATTTCTTTTTGAGATAGTTTCCTATCACATTGTTATATTTTGTTTGTGAGACTGCTTAGTTCAGCTTGTTTTGTCTTTTACAGCAATTTACCTCCAATGATTCTGAGGAAATTTCCTAAAAAAAAAAATTCAACTAAAAATAGTCATATAAATAGGTGGGGGGGGTGCATAAACACGTACACTGTTTTGCCAGAAAGCATAATATAAGACTTCTGCCCTTCAAGATTTAGCAAGCTAGTTGAGGAGACAGAACTTATTCACATGAAACAATGAGACTTAATACTAAAGTGATGGTTAAATTATATAGTAGATAAAGTAAGTGCTACACTAGGTCTGAGGAATTGGAAACCACTGTGGACAAGAATAAGCAGGAAAGAAAAACTTCATAATTAAGGCACAGTTTGACAGAGAGGCAGTGTTCAAGGAGATAGAGAAGATATTCCAAATGATAACATCCAACAATACTGGATGCCTTGATACCTTACAAGTAGAGCTCTGCCTGTTAAATTAGCAAATGAAAGTAATAGATTATGTTCATTATCTATGGCAGATATGGATCTTGGTTAACATGTGCATTTATGGAAAACTCTATACAATATTCTATTGGGAGGTGAGAAGAAAAACCAACAGAATACTCATTCACTCAGTCACCCATTCAGTACACATTTATTGGGTACCTACTACATGACAGATACTGATGTAAATAGTGTATGAAAAATGTTCCCCTCCCTAATGAAGCTTACTTTCTTAGTGGGTTAAGAAAGATAAGAAAAAACAACAGATATCATAAGTAAATTACATATGATTCGGGAAGATATACTAAACTGTGAGAGTGAGAAAATTAGAAGTGTTAGAGTTGGTAGTGGGGGGAGTGGTAGGTTATAGTCTTACAGCTAGAGAGTAAGCCCCATCAAAAAGATGACATATGGTCACAGACCTGAAGAAGGTCAAGTAACTACAGGTTTATATAGGGAAAAGGAGAGCTAACAGTAAGTGACACGCCTTAAGGTGGGAATGTACCTAAGATGTTTTAATAACAGTAAAGTGGCACTATTATGACTAGAGTAGCATGCATGATGAGCAAAGTAGGAGGTGCTGTAAGGAAAACATTGGGGGCCAGTTCATATCAGGTCATGGAAGCCATCATATAGACTTTGGCTTTTAGTCTGAGTGAACTGGGGACACACTGCAGGATTTCAAGGAGAGGACTGACATCATTTTACTGACATTTGGCTCTGTGTTGAGAAGAGATCCAAAGGAGGGAAGAACAAAAGCAAGCAGACCAGATATTCCCACGGTAATCCAGAGCTGGGTGGCAGCAGTGGAGGTAGTAAGATGCGATCATCATCCAGATCTATTGGAAGTTCTAGCCAACAGAATGGGAGGACTGATGAGTAAAGAATGGCTGTAAAGTATTTGTCTTAAATAATTGGAAGGGTATGAGTGGAACTAGTTTTGAAGAGAAATCATCTGAACACCTTTTGGACATTTTAAAATTCAAGGGTCTGCTGGTCCTCCAGGGAACAATAGAGAATAAGGACAGGTTGCTATGGGACTCCTTCTGGTTAAGCATCCCAATCTTGGCTTCTGGGTTTGGCTCAGGTTATGATCTTACAGTTCCTGAGTTCAAGCACTGCATCGGGCTCTGCAATGACAGTGTGGAGCCTGTTTGGGATTCTCCTTCTGCTTCTCTCTCTGCCCCCACCCCTTCTTAAAATAAATAAATTTAATTTTTTAAGAATATCGAGTAAGGAATTACATGTACAAATCTGGAATTGAAGAGTAGATCTGGGAACTCCTCGGAATAGAAGTATCAATTAGCCAGATTTTGGCAACAACTTCTAAAACTACAGAAATGACCAAGGAAGTGAGTGGACGAGAGGACCAGGGGATGTGTGTAGCTTTTTCCATCCCCAAGAGATCTTGAAAAGGATACAACATCAGCAAAGGTGACTGAGAAGGATAAACCAACAATTTGGAAGGAAACCATACTATAGTTTCTGAAAGACAAGTGAAGGCAGTCCATCAAAAAAATGGGTCCTCAACTGTTGCTGGCAGGCCAAGGCAACATAAAGACTAAGAATTGGATTGGATTTAGCAACGTGGAAGTCACTATAGTCCTTGGCAAGAGCACTTTAATTGGTGTGGTGGCTCAGCAAACCAGACTGGATTAGGTTTACAAGAAACAGAAGGAAAACAAGTATAGGCAATAATTGTTTTACTTTACAGAGGAGAAAAGAATTTGCAGAAGCAGTTGAGGGATGGTATGCAAAAATGTCATTAAGATTAGTATTTAGATTAGAACTGGATTATTATTAGGAGTATTGTTATCATACAAAACTATTGTTAGGAATGCTAATAATACTAAATATTTAATTAGCAGTTTCTCTGTCTCTATTACTGTCCTAAGCATCTATAGGTACACATCTATGTGTATGTATGTATGTATGTGTGTGTGTGTGTGTGTGTGTGTCCAATAAACTGTTACAACCACTCTATGAAATAAGCACTACTATTCACCCATTTGATAGGTGAGGGAGGTGAGACATGCATGCAGAGGCCCAGTGTTCTCCCACAGGTAGAAAAGGGAGCAGCCAGGATTCAAGCTGACTCATTTGGCTCCAGAATGTATATGTTTCAAACTATACCACCCTGTTGTATTCTGAAAAAAATAATACAAATGTGACATAAAGGATAAACTGCTTAGGATATCAAATTATTCTAACTTCCTGAAGAAAACAGGTGTTTCAAAAACCCCTTCACTGTACATTAATCTATTTAAAAATCCTCTAAGAGAGAGTGCAAAGGAATTTACACTTATTACAAGTACAAAAGGTTAACCTTACCCTCTTTATATATTTACAAGAAGTAAAATTGTGCCTCTTTCAGCAGGTCCATGGATTTAGAATGTTCTTCCAACAAAGTAGTCTAAATCAGGTTGTATCACACAACATAATGCAAATTAAAATCTGATATATGAAGAACTCTCCTAAAAATAAAACTTTTTAAGAAAAAACATCTAAGGAGAAAATGTTCTTGCACATGACTACTTAATTTAATTATCTTATCCTAATTCAGTATAATTACAATTTCTTATGTATTCAGAACAACTTCCACTCAGACCAGTATAACCCACTCTCCAGCCTCCTGAGCTATTTCCCTCCAAAGTCTGGCTGTTGAAAAGATCTTTTTCTAAGTAGGTCATTCTCCACCTTAAACCTCTTAACCAGCCTTGCCTTTTTTCCTGCCTTAGACTCCAGCTCCTTATGATTATCTTCTGGGCTCTGGTTACTTCATTTCAGCCTGTAGCATTGCTTTGAATCTTGCCCCAGTTTTCTGGGCTTAACTTCTCAATAGCGTCTTTATCACCTTCCTCCACTCTGGTCTCACGCTGCCCCCGTACCTCATTCAACAATTTCCTTTGACATCTTTCTTTAAAAAATCTATTTTGTTTGATAGCTTTCTTGAAAATTCTTTTTATTAGGAGAGTTGTCTGCGGTTAGGAGGTGGGGGGAGGGGAAGAAGGCAGAAAAGAACATAGGCAGGGAATATTTGGAGAAGGGACAAAGACTCTAGTATTCTCATCTCTGCAACTCCGTACTTAGCAGCCACCTCTCACTCTCTTGATCTAGGACTTTGCCTGTCTCTCCCTCAGCCACCGACCCCTCACACATTGATATGAAATCAATGGGCCATCAATTTGGCTTTTCTCACCATTCAGCTTCATCATATCATATCAGCTTTTTAAACCATCATTCAGAGTATTAGAAGCTCTTCAAAAGAGAAGAAACGTGCCTTTCTCCTTTTGTCCCCCTCCAGATTTCACTGTCAAAGTGGGGGGAAGTTAACATGGCAACAAAAGCAGACTTCACAGGCAGTGTAGGAAATGGAAAAATATTACCTAGTAATCAGTCGCTGTCTATTTAATACAGCCACTTGATCTTCCAGACCCAGGCCTACCAACACAGTAAAATAAGAATATTTCAAAGCATAAAGTAAAACACATAAATGCTTCCTCTAGGATGTTTTTTAATGATGAAAAAGAAAAAACCCTAAAATTAAATGGACAACAAACGCATGTGACAAATATTCTTTCAAAAGAGAATATCTGACATAGTAATTGTATACAATTAAAAGCTTTGGAGTTCATGATCCTATTTTGAGATTTCTTAATATGGGGATATCATTATTACATCAGCCACCTACTAGTTTATCACTAATACTCCAATTAATCCTTCTAGTGGTAAGCATTCTAACATCTGAGTCACTTCCTACTTGTCATTTTGCCAACCCTTAAATTGATCTCTGTGGCCTTAAGATCAATTACACTTAAACCAATGTGTAAAGCCTGGCACATTCATTAATTAGGGTCAAATTTACACTTCTGTAATTGAGACTAATTATTTGTTTGGTTTAAGTAAGTTGTTAGGCATTAATTAAAGCCATCGGTCATAGGCATTGAATGAACATAGTTTCAAAGTCTATATGTATGTTAAAACATCAGGACTGGGACTTCACAGAAAGGAAATCTTTCTAAACTGATACCTACCTATAAGCAAATCTTAGGATCTTACTCAAGTTAATGCATAGTGTAAAACAATGATAATTATGGCATGACAACATTTCTTAACATGAGTATTACATATCACAATTCAACATGTAGAGTTAATTATCAAAAAATAGAAATTATCATTAGTTTTTTCTTTGTTCATTTTACTTATATGGCAGTTCTGTTAAAAAGACATACTAATCACGAAAAATGAAAGATCCAGTGAAGAAATGGGCAGAAGACCTGAATAGACACTTCTCCAAAGAGGACATCCAGATGGCCAGCAGGCACATGAAACGATGCTCAGTGTCACTCATCATCAGGGAAATCCAAATCAAAACCACACTGAGATACCACCTCATACCAGTCAGAGTGGCTAAAATGAACAAATCAAAAGACTATAGATGCTGGCGAGGGTGTGGAGAGACGGGCACCCTCCTACACTGTTGGTGGCAATGTAAACTGGTGCAGCTTCTCTGGAAAACAGTGTGGAGGTTCCTCAAAAAACTATTGATAGAACTCCCCTAAGACCCAGCAATAGCACTGCTAGGGATTTACCCAAGGGATAAAGAAGTGCTGAGGCATAGGAGCACATGTACCCCAATGTTCATAGCGGCACTTTCTACAATAGCCAAATCATGGAAAGAACCTAAATGTCCATCAACTGATGAATGGATCAAGAAGATGTGGTATATATACACAATGGAGTACTATATGGCAATGAGAA
>PJEM01014952.1:0-32413 GCA_004023845.1 Helogale parvula | reverse complement strand
AGTAAGACAAAATGTCCTAGCGATATGTACTCAAGGAACTTTCTCATTTGATTAAAACAAGCAAACTGACAAACCTGACTCAGGACTCAAGTAAAACAGATTGTGAAATAACAATGCCAAATTTGATATTTTAATGTCATCACAAACACCGCAGTGATAAAGGTAAATGACACAGGAACCCCCCTCCCATTTATACACATACTGTCCGTTATACATAAAGTGAGACTTTTTAAAAATATGTGGAAATATACATAATTGGGGGCCATCTTATACTGTTTTATAATCTCAGTTTTTATAATCAGGGTTTTTGGTTTTGTTTTATTTGGTTTTAGTCAAAAAATATATTGTGGTTGTTTTTCCATGTCAATTTAGATAGAACTCATTAGCACATTTTGACAGTTTCATAATGTTTTACTATATAGGTGTAACATCATCATTTAATTTATCCCATATTGACCTAGACTTTTTGCAGTTAATAAATAAAAGGTAAACAATGAATGTTATTGTCATGTATGCTTTCTTGGCTGGCTCTTTTCTTAGGATTACTTTCTTGAAATGGAGCTACAGAGTCAAGTGACACGTATGCTTTAAATTAAAAAAATTTTTTTTAATGTTTATTTTGAGAGAGAGACAGACAGACAGAGCACGAACAGGGGAGGGGCAGAGAGAGAGGGAGCCCAAAATCCGAAGCAGGCTCCTGGCTCTGAGCTGTCAGCACAGAGCCCGACCTTGGGGCTCAAACTCAGAAGCCCTGAGATCATGACTTGAGCCAAAGTCGGATGCTCAACTGACTGAGCCACCCAGACGCCCCTAAATTTTTAATTCCTCTCAGAAAGGAGAGACTAAGTTATATTCTCCCAAGAATACATGTATGTGAGCAATGTCTACTTGCACAAGAGAATCCAAGTTCCCATGCTCTAATATAGGGTATTATTGAAACGTCAAATATTTGCAAATTAGATATATGATACCCTATCACACATTCATTAGCATTTAAAAATCATTTTTAAATTTGCATTTTAATGTGTTTGTTTATTAAACATCTGTATTTTTTCTCTGTGGAATTACCTATTCATAGCCCAGTCGGTGTTAACTTGTCTTACTATTTTGTTAAAAGCCTTTACATGTTTAAATCTATTAACCTTCACCATTTTGTTGCCTAGACTTTTCCAATTTAACTTTTTAATTTTTCCTTAACTGAACTTTGTTCTTTTGAATTAAAAAAATTGAATTAAGTGCTGAATCTATACAGATGTTCAGTCACAATTCCCACAATGCAAAATTATAAAAACACCAGTTCTTCACAAACTGGAAATATTAGTTTTGATTTTGTTAATGATATGAGGCGAGATGCTTAATATTCTCTTCCAAAAAGCTGAATGCCACACCACCACTTGTTAAATAATTTTTTCTTTTTCCATAACTTACAACACAGTGTTTTGTCATCAACAATGTACTACTTTTGATATTCTTTATAGGAAAAAAAGTGACAGAAAAATGCCGTCCACAATAGCAGAAAGATAAAACAGCTCACCTCATAGGGTGAGAAAACAGTCCCATAAAAGGACAATCACCAGTATGGAAACTGCATTATCTGTTCAGAATTATTCCATGAAATATCCCCTAATATATAAAATATGAGTCCAGTGTGAGCCTGAAGTGGGCCTCAGAGAACCTAGGAGCTACAGAAAGACCAGATCCAAGAAACAAACTGCTTAAAATGGAAGTCAAGTACACAGAGTCCAGAGATGACAGCGATGGCGAGACTTTCACAGGGGACACGGAACCAGGCCATCTTTGAAGGTACCACAAAGGCAAGCCTAATGACAGGTCTTGCAAAGGAAAATAATTAACAACTGACAAAGCAGGGAAGTGCAAAGATTTGAAGAAACTAGAAACTATGAATGTATGTCAGCCATTTTTTAGTAAACTTATTTCTTTCAAATGCATAGAGGTGTTCACTTCCCCAAGAAAGTAAAGGCATAAAAGTTATGCTACTGAAACAGAGGTATTATTTCCCCTCTGTGGGGTGAAGGGTCATCTTCATGCAGTGTGATTCATGCCACCGTTCTGGGGACATTCTCAATATAGCAACAAAGGCCTCCATTTGGAATTCAGGTTCATTAAGAAAACAGACTTATGGCTGATGAACTGTCTTTTAATGCTTGGCCACTTAGAATGAGTTTTATTGCTCTCCTAAACCAAGGGTAAAATAAAGCATAGATCAAAGGATTCACAGCAGAGTTATAATAAGCGAACCAGCAAAGTATCTCATAAACATACGAAGGTGTTATCAACCCCCCAAAAACATCAATGGATGAATCAGTCATATACGGTAACCAGGAGATTAAAAAGGCTACCACCGTGATACCCAGGGTTTTAGCTGCTTTTCTCTCTCTCTTACTCACCCTGGTTTTGTATGGCCCTGATGCTCCTGCTTTGCTACCAATGTTTTCAATCTTTTTAGCCTGTTTTCGAGCCACAAGAAAAATATTACTGTACAGAATTATCATTACAAAAGTAGGTATGAAAAATAATAGCAAATCAGTCAAAATCCAAACTTGATTTATGACTGGCAGACAACCACCTATGCAGCTGAGGGCACTTACTAACTCCTCCAGCCCATCATCATGAGCACCTGTGAAGAACACGCCACCACTGTATACAAGGGGCAGGATCCAGGAGAGGCCGATGCATATCCCTGACACGGACACTGTGAACTTGGTGGGATAGAGCAGAGGGTCAGTAACAGCGATGTACCTGTCGATGGAGATGAAGCACAAGTGGAAGAGGGAAGAGTAACAAAACGCCAAGTCACAACAGGTGTGGAAGGTACAGAAGCTTGGCCCAAAGTACCAGCAGCTCTCCACAGACCTGACCATGCTGAAGGGCATGACGGTCACCCCCACCAGAAAGTCAGCACAGGCCAGAGACGCGATGAGAAAATTGGTTGGAGAGTGCAGCTGCTTGAAATGCAGGATTGAAATCACCACCAGGAGGTTTCCAAACACAGTCAGCATCGCCCCAAAGTCGAACACCATGTAGAGAATGAGCCGGGGTCCAGGGGAGTAGGGAGCTTTCACGCAGGATCCGGTCACGTTCTGGTAGCAGAGCTGCTCGGATGCAGTGGGGGACGCATTGGTGCTCATGGCGCTGATGCAAAGAGTTGTAAACATGCAGAAGTCCTGCCCGTGGCCAGTCACTCCAGCTAGAGCAGTTTCACATTTCATAAGGCAGAAAGATGTTTTTAACTGATACCTTTGCTGTAGTTATTAGGTATTATCATTGTAGCCTGTCACATATCCATTTTACTTTAGGCTCAAACGTAGAAAGTAATACTATTTTCAATTTAAATGATCAATAAATCTTAGCTATTATTAATGATCATTTTTATTTTTACTCTTTTGCATGTAATTGAACCAATTTTACTAAATCTGATAAGAATTTTGCTTCAAGTAAGACTGTCACAAATCTGCTTTTGCCACCAAAGGTTTTTCTGTCTTGCAACTTATCGAACATCTTTTAGTACCTACTCTTCATATAGTGGATATTCCTTTTTGCCAGGTAGTGATAATTGTGTGACTTGTTTTTTTATTAGTTGTGTTTTACCTCCACGCTCCACAAAACTGTCTGTGACGTTAATGACAAAACAAGTCCCAGGAAACACAGCCAAATCCCATATCTCAAATCATCCCAAAGCAAAGAAGTCCCTGTAGTGGAAGGTGTGAACCAAGAGCAGAAACTTATATTTATATTCTCCACTTAAAATTCATATTTTGACATAGAATGGCCTCTATACAAAAACCCAACAGAAGACTATGTGAAAAACAACACAAATGCAAAAATCCTGAACAGAAGTTTAACAAACCAAACCTAAATATATAAAACGATATTGCATCATGATTGGAGTTGGTGCAAAAAAGGGAAGTTTACCTTCACATTAAAAAGTAAAATGATACGGGGTTCCATGGTGGCTCAGTTGGCCAAGCATCCAACTTCAGCTCAGGTCATGATCTCACAGTTCATGGGTTTGAGTCCCATGTCAGGCTCTGTGCGGACAGCTTAGAACCTGGATTCTGCTTCAGATTCTGTGTCTCCCTCTCTCTCTGAGCCTCCCCTGCTCACACTCTGTGTATGTGTTTCTTTCTCTCTCAAAAATAAATAAAAAGTAAAAAATAAAAGTAAAATGATGCAATTCACCATTTTAAAATGTCTGAGGGATGAAGCAAATTATATAAAATTCAACACTTCATCATTACTAAAAAAACGTATGGGTCAGGTGTAGAAGGATGAATGGAAGATATTCATGTGAATATCAGGGAACGATTCAGGTCTTGTGCACAGCTTTGGACACCCCAATAATCATCTTAGATTTTATCCTATGACTCGTGCCTGGAGGTAGAGAAAACATACTTCCCAACAGGTAAAGATCTCAACTATCACAGAAGGCAATTTTCTTGATTTTCTGTAACTTATCTTTAACTCTCTTATAAGCGACATGTTGTGGGATGGAATAGAGTGAAGTTCAGTCAACTTGGGTTTCCCAGTCTCTTCTCCCAGGGTTGCATCTCAATTCCAGAGGAGCTACCTACTCTGCCCCATTTCCACACGAATCGGTTAGGGTTGTGTCTGTAGGTGTCTTCTAGGATGAAATGGCCATCTATCACCTAATGGAAAAGCAGATGTACACACAACCTTAAAAACAGATGTACACACAAATAACGTGCTTCATAATTTCTTCCTCTAGACTATGAACCTGATGATCCCTTACACGTGTTCCAGACCATCCATGTCGCAGTGAATGGCATGCTACTTTGGCTTTTTCAGATTTGACAGTTAATGTTCCCTCTTCAATCTTTCTTCTATCCCCAGGAAAAGGTGCCCCTTCTATTGAAATGAAGAGATTAATTGGGGGTCTTAGTTCTGTGTCTAAAGGCCCTGCCTTTTCAGTGTCCTCAACTAAGACTCAGAGATTTGAGTTACTTTAGAATAATCTGTCATTTTCTCTCTAGTTTTCTTTCCCTCCTTCCATCCCTCCTCTCTCTTTAGCCTCTGCTAAATACCCTGAGTCCATCGAGGAAATTGAAAACATTCTGAAGTTCTGTCTCATCATTGTCACCAGGTATTTCTCAACCTACTATAATTGTAGAGCCCGTACCTAACATTTTTATATGAATTTTCTTAGAATTTGGATCATAGTTCATATATTTTACAGAAATGCTTCCTAAAATTTTTTTTGAAATTCTGGAAACTCAGAATTCTCTTCTGTGAATCACGGAGTACAGATTCAGGTATGCAAAACATATTACTTTATTGTTAAAGCAACTATCATTATAACAGTAGCAAACAGCTTTTGAACAGTTGCTATATGTAAGTGCTTTACATGTACTAAATCATTAAATTGTCACATGCAAGAAAAACCCATGAAGCCAGCATGACTATTTTACAGAAACACTGCAAGTTAATTCCTTGCCAGGGGTTAACATCTAGTAAAGGGTGAACTGGGGGTTTGTATCTGAGCAATTTAGTTTCAGATTTTGCTTTCTCTATGCTCTACAATTATGAATTACCTCATTTCTGAGCCAAGATCCCTAACTTCCAGGTGATAGAAACTTCCTCTCTGTCAATCTGGGTTTCCTCTATCCTCTCTTCTGAGTCACTCACCCATCAACAGTGACTCGGTGGATTAGAGATATGATCTGGGTGACCATCTACCTACACTGATGTCCAATAAGATGACCTTCCTGGTCTCTGTTCTGTCACAGAACAGTCATTCTTCATACCTTTAGTTCTTATTTTTATTGGCCAATTCCAGTACCTTTCTCAGAAATTCAGCCATAGTTGTGGCATCACAGGCAGTAGATCATCTGATGGGGTTTCTAGGACCTGTCATGACTCCATGGCACCCTCAGGAGCTAGAATTTTCACTAGAAAATGTCATGGTCCTTGTATGGTGCAGAGCAGTGAGGTGCTCTGTGAGACTGTCTCACGCTACATGCTCAGACAGCCTATGCAGTCATTTCTGCCTTGTAAGTTGTGCACAAGAAAGGAGAATGAGTTTCCCTTGCACTTGGATCTTTTCCCCTTAAACCTACCTGACTATATTAGCTTCCTGTAGTTACTGTAACAAATTACCACACACCTGATGGTTTAACACAACACAAATTTATTTCCTTAGAATTCTGGAGGCCAGAAATATGGTATCCATTGTACTGAACCAAAGTCAGGGTGTCTACATAGTCTCATGCCCTCTGGAGGGTCTAGGGGAGAATCTATCCTAGCCTCTTCCAGCTTCCCCTGGCTGCTGGCTGTCCTTTGCATCTGGTCTCAACACTCCAGTCTCTACCCATGTGATTGCACTGCCTTCTCCGTGTGTGGCATCTCCCTGGGCTTCTTTCCTATAAGGACACATGAGACAGCATTTAGGGCCCACCCAGATCATCCTGGACTCCCTCTCAAGACTTTTAATTTAATCATTTCTGCAAAAATATTTTTTCCCAAAAGAAGATTAACAGGGATAGGTTCCACGTATTAGGAGATGGATCTCTTTCAAGGGACCAGTAGTCAACCAACTGCACTGGTGGATCAGTTTTTATCCTTTCTCAATCCTCTTCCAGAGAAAGAGAGAGAGAGAGAGAGAGAGAGAGAGAGAGAGAGAGAGAGAGAGAGAGATGGGGTGCTCCTGTCTCTGAAGTCCCCACTATTTTCTCCCTTTTTGTGGTCATCCAATTATCTCTCATACTCTTATTTTGGAATCAGGGAAATTTTGATATTGCCTATATCTTCCTCAAGTCTAGTGACTATCAGCTCTTTCTATCCTAAATAGGGCCTGGGCTTTTGAGGTTCAGGTGCTTGAAAGAAACCTCTGTCTTTCTCATTTCAACTACATCAATTAGAGCACAATAGATGTTCTAAAAGTTTTTTTTCCAACTGTACCTTTTCTTAGTGTTTTTGATTATATGGAAATTTAAAATTTGTGGTAAATCTTCCAAAGTTTTCCATTTGAAACTATGAAAATATTCAATATTTTTCTAAATTTTTATGGTTTTGTATTTTATACTCAGATCTGTCCCATGGGATATATATATATATATATATATATATATATATATATATATATAGGCATTTGTGGAGGAAGGATGTAACTTTTCCCCTCAAATAGATAGGTAAATGTCCAAACACAATTTTTTGAATATATCATCTTCTCCTATAAATATGTGATGTTGTAAGTTTGCATTATACTCAACAGTGATAATATCTATAATATATTATGACTGGCAACTATTCACACATGATGTTGAAGAAGTGAAGGGGAATAATCATGTTGAAAAGATAGTTATTGTTATAAATACATCTTTTGGTCATGGTCAATTTCACAGTGGAGAGATGTCCTGTGGTGTATGTCCTTTAAACATACTTAAGCTTGTGCCAGACTGAATTTGACATGATTGCCTTGCTGGTAGAAGAGCATTAGTGAACAAGAGGAACTCTACTCCTTGCTAGAGCATGAAGCAGAGGGAGCTGAGGAGATTTAAGAAAAGAACTTCAGCCAAAGAAAATGTTGGAATGAAAGTTGGTCAAAAAAGCAAGCATCCAGGGAAGAGGAAGAGGACATGACATTACTAGAGAATAGGAAGAAGCAAATGAGCAAGGATAAAAGGTAAAAATACCAAGAAATCATACCCCCAGAAGGCTGGGAAGTGGAAAAGTGACAGGACAGAGAAGTGGGCAGAATCAGCAGTAGGAAGTAGGAGCTGTTCACTCCGTCAGTAAATCTGTCTGTAGCAGATGCTTGGAAAAGCTCACCTGAAGCCATGTTTGATTAAGTCTGAGGAATGCCTTTTTTCAAATTTGATATCTTATTCATATACCATATTCCATGTCACAATATATGGAAAATTCCCAACACATCACAAATTCCTCAGTTTTAAGTTTGGGCTTATGTTGAAAACACATTTGTGGCAGACAACTGCCTTTAGTTCTTGACCAGTCATGTTGTTTGAATTCTCTCCAAATCCCAGTGTCAAATCAAACCAGGGATTTGGCCCTGAATTTTGAAATCCAAACCAATAAGTTTAGTAACAATTTCAATGATTATTCTTCTATATTTTTATAATCATTGATGCATTTGTGTTTAAATCAACTATCTTCATATTTTTTTCATTCTTCACAATTTTTCTTTGTTCTTTTATTACTCTGGACTCATTTTAGATCATTTTTTATTATTCACTCTTTCTCTCCCATGAAATTATAAATTAGACTTACATATTATTCTGTTGGAATCCTAAAGTTATAATATGTATCCCTGATAAATTAAATTCTCCAATAAATTAATAATTTTAGCAATTCAGGGCAACTCAAATATTGTCAGGAATTGCAAGATACCTTTTAACTCCATTTGTCTTGGCCACCTTTTGTTGATAGTGCCGTCATTTATTTTAATTCTGTGTATAATTTAAGTCAAAAAGAGATTTTATTTTTTCTTTCAGCATTCATTTTATTTTTCTGATATTGACACCCTGTGGCACACTTCATCTAATTCCCACACCACAGTGCTTCCTCTGGGATTTGTTTTTTCTGTCTTGAAAACTCTTCCAGTGTTTCTTTCTGTGTGGGTTTGCTGGTAATGAAGATCCTTGGGTTTTGTTCATCTACAAATATTTTTATTTCACATATTTATGAAAGGTATTTATGCTAATTTCAGAATTGAAGGTTGTTAGTTATTTGTTATAAAGGCTTAAAAATCAGTACACCTGGATGAATCAGTTGGCTAAGCGTCCAACTCTTGATTTAGGATTAGGTTATGATCCAATGGTTCAGTTTGTGAGATGGAGCTCAGTGTTGGGCTCTGTGCTGACAGAGTGGAGCCTGCTTGGAATTCTGTCCCTTTCCCTTTCTCTCTGCCCCCACCTCATGTACACACACACACACACACACACACACACTCTCTCTCTCTCTCTCTGTTTCTCTGTGTGTGTGTCTCTCTCTCATATAAAAAAAGAAAACATTTCAAAAAAGAATAACATTTCTAAAAATCAGGGTTGAAAATAACCTTCCAAGTTCACATATTTGTAAGATTTAATAGATGGAGGCAGAGATGAGAGGAAAGAAAGAGACCAAGTTATGGAGCCAAGAAAGCCTTTATTGGGATCTGTGATTCCCAGGCGAGGTTCCATGACCCCGGGAGTGGGGAGTCAGGGAGGTCGCGCCCAGTTTGGGAGGGGTGGGGTTTTTTATGGGTGAGGGGGTTCCGGGTTTGATCTTGGGAGGGCAGATTATCAAATAAGGGCATTTCAGGGACATGGCGGGATGGAATAGGTTGCCTCCTCCGTCAGGGTGATGGGAAGCTGGAGCTTCATGATTGGCTGTTTTCAAACTGGCGGGGGGGACATTCCAGGTCGCAGGTGGGGGTGAGGGTCGTCGGTGCACAGTGTTTTCCCTACCCACAGCAAAATGGCCACTCAGTCGCCTTCTTAAGGTAACTCTTACAAGGTTATACTATAGGATTCCATACAGGATTTTCCCATTGATGGCATTGATTATCTGGAAGGACTGCGTGCTTAGGCAAACAGTGCCGGTAAGACAACACAGAGATAAGACTAAAAAGAGGTGACCCTTCAGTCTCACAGTTACATCCCATATCAGTGGCTGTTGCAAAGAGAAATACAAAAGGTAGAAAATAAAGATATTTATGACTAAAAGGACATTTTATCAAATTAAGGGAATCAGATATTTTTAATTGAAATCAACCCCTCAGTACTCTATTATATAATTTAATTTTATTATAGAAATCAAAAGAGTTACAATAAAAATGGATCCTATTTGCTAATTTCATTAAACACCCTTGTGGATTTTTTTTCCCAGATGTAGTGAAAAGTAAAATCTCATTTTCTCTGTGAAAATCAAGAAGAACAGAAATTTCCACATGTAAACAGCAGCATCATGAGCAGCACCTGGTCCTCACCTGCAGCCCATCAGCTCTGCTACCAGAACACGACCATGACTGGATCCTGCATGAAAGCTCCCAAATCACCCAGACCCTGACTCATTTTCTACACAGAGTAGGGGCTGTGCTGCTTTTCCAGAGTCTAGTTCCAGCAGGTCCAAAGCTCCCCTGAAGGATGGACGGTGTCGGCAAAAGAGAGTGAGAGAGCCTCAGCTTCTTTCTGCTCACCAGGCAGGCATCAGCTTTATTTATTGAAGAAATGTATAGGGTACAAAACAGAAGTGGCAATTGCCTTAGACAGTAATTTCTGATAACAAATTCTTTGGTTTGTAACAATTTCCCAGAACATAGGTAGGTGGAAGACTCATGCAAAACCTTTATTGATAGGTGATTAGATGCTTATCACTTGGGGAAGGGAGGAATCTTTAGCATTCAAATACAAGGGGATGTTAGGTCTTTGTGAGCAGGGGTCAATAGCCTGTTTTTGAGGGGAAGAAAAACCGGTTTTCTCAGGAAATGTAACACTTGCTCCTATAATCATAAAAGAAGAAACTCCTATAATAAGTTTTTTCATAAGGTACAATTCACATATTTTTAGCATAAGAAGGCAAGTCACTCATGATATCAGTCAGTCAGGCACCTTGGGGGTCAGTGCTCAAGCAGTTGAGTGGGGATCAAGTGGGTATAGATGCAGGTCGCCATCTGATGGTGGGAAGCCTTGCAAACCTGCCTTACTTCAGAGATGGCTCCCAGTACTGCCTGTTTTTGGAAACCTCCTGGTGGTGATTTCAATCCTGCATTTCAAGCAGCTGCACTCTCCAACCAATTTTCTCATCGCGTCTCTGGCCTGCGCTGACTTTCTGGTGGGAGTGACCGTCATGCCCTTCAGCATGGTCAGGTCTGTGGAGAGCTGCTGGTACTTTGGGCCAAGTTTCTGTACCTTCCACACCTGCTGTGACGTGGCGTTTTCTTACTCTTCCCTCTTCTACTTGTGCTTCATCTCCATCGACAGGTACATCGCTGTTACTGACCCTCTGCTCTATCCCACCAAGTTCACAGTGTCTGTGTCAGGGATATGCTTTGGCCTCTCCTGGATCCTGCCCCTTGTATACAGTGGTGGCGTGTTCTTCACAGGTGCTCATGATGATGGGCTGGAGGAGTTAGTAAGTGCCCTCAACTGTGTAGGAGGCTGTCAGACAGTTGTAAATTTGAGTGTTGATAGTTTACCCTTCTTTATATCTATTCTTGTTACAATACTCTTTATAGCAATATTTTTCTTGTGACTAGACAACAGGCTAACAAGATTGAAAATACTAGGGGCAAAATAGAGTTGCTATCAGCTAGTTATAAATCCAGAGAAGCCAAGAGAGAGAGAAAAGCAGTGAAAACCCTGGGTATCACTGTGGTAGCATTTATGATTTTATGGTTACTGTTTACTGTTGATTCATTAATTGATTCTTTTATAGGCCTCAATACCCCTGCCTAAACTTATGAGATTCGCTATTGGTGTGCTTATTATAACTCAGACATGAGCCCTTTGATTTATGTTTTATTTTACCTATGGTTTAGAAAAGCCATAAAAGTTGTGAATGGTTGGCTTTTCAAGGACAGTTCAGCCACCATGAATTTGTTCTCTGAACAAACGTAAACAATTGGACTGAAGAAGTTAAAAAAATTTTTACAATTTCTAAATGAAATGAGTTTTAAAAATCAACTAAGACTATTAATGAGGAGAAAACAAATTCTTCAATGAAATAGGGCATATCAGTATCTTCCACTCATGTTAAATGTGAACTTTCTTGTCACTTCTCCAACGGCATGTACTTTACTAATAAATGTTAAATTTTTCTCTGGACTACTTCAGAGCTCAGCTCATCCCATTTTCTAAAGATGCTTTTCTCTTTCATTTCTTCTAATTCACAGTCTCTTCCCTTTATTTTGATATGTGACTTATAAACATCTTCATTCTTTGATCCACTTTGCTCTTTTCTAACAAAGCTTTTTACTGTTGCAAACAGCCAAAACTTTCACCTGTGAATTGCATTCTCGAGGTTCTTGCTTTCTTTTGGTTTGCTTAATTTCCCAAGGGAGCCTTTTAGGGGGTAGTTGAGTATCTTGTGCTTAATGTCTGAGGGGAGAGATCTGAAATATTTATCTATAAATTGTGTGTAGACTAACACAACCACTGTGTCTGATTCAGAATCAGTGATTTCTTGGGGGTTGGAGGGCATTTGCAAACACACCCATCATTTTGACTAAGCTGTTGTGATGGCAAGACAAATCACTGTCATCCCATGAAATTATTTCCTCCCCCAATGTAGGAAGCAGAAACCATTGTACTTCCCAAAATGATGGTGAGATAATTCTTGATCTACTCTTCTTGTTACTGCTATTACTACTCAAATCTGTGTAACTGGTTGGTATGGAAAGCACTCTATGCTTTTTTGTTTAAACACATTGAATATTATTACTTCTCCAATCAGGAAGATTCTCTTTTGAAACCAGTCTTTAGTTCTTTCTTTTTCTATAACAAAACTTAATTTCAACAGAAAAGTTTGCTAGTTTTAGGAGATAAGTGCAATATACATCAATAAAAACATTCACATATTCATCTTCTTTTTTCATTCATGAAACATGAACCACATGCTCCCCTTGTACCAAATCAGTGCTGGATTACATATAACAGTAATAGGATCCTACCTTTATGTTTAAGAATCTGTAACTCTGGCAAGAAACAATATGTTAGTTGTGAAAATTTTGAAAGGATAAACACTAGCTCAACTAGATTAAAGTTAACATCAATAGTGACAAGTCATGTTGATAGCAGCATGCCCTTGTCATGATGTGTTGAGAATGGCATATCATTTCAATGCCTTTCCCCCCCCAAACCTATAACCCTAGTGGAATCATGAGAAAATCATCAGACAAACCCTCATAGAGGACTATCCTAAAAAAATGCCTGACCAGTCCTCCTCAAAGCTGTCAAGGTCATCAAAAATAAGGGAGTAAAAGAAACTGTCAAGGTCTAGAGGAGCCTAAAGAGACATAATAACTAAATATATATAGTGTCCTAAATGGGAAGCTGGAACAGAGAAAAGGCATAAAGAAAAACTGAGAAAATATGAATAATGTATGGACTATTTATTGACACATTAATAATTATATATCTATATTGGTTCATTAACTGTAAGAAGTTTATGATACTAATCTAAAACGCTGATAATAGCAGAAATGGGGTACAGGGTACAGAAACTCTCTGTACTATCTTTTCAGCTTTCCTGTAAAATTAAAATATTCTAAAATAAAATGTGTATTTTAAAAAATATAAGGTATACAATTATGTGAAGACAATGGGCATTAATTCTTATATTACTGATTCATTGATTCATTTCATAAATACCTTCAAAGACTTAGTGTTCTGTGTTCTGATTCAGTGCTTCAGGAATACAAAACAAGAACCTTAGACTATCTTGTAGAAAAAACTGATATACCAACAATTTTTATGGTTTGGAATTCATGGAGGTTTAAATGATACAAGATGTGTTTGAGTAGCACAAAAGAAGGGAGAACTGGCATGCTGATGGAAGATCAGGGAGACGTATTAAAGAAGTGGCATTTACTCTGGAAAACAATGTGGAGGTTCCTCAAAAAATTGACAATAAAACTCCCCTATGACCCAGCAATAGCACTGCTAGGGATTTACCCAAGGGATACAGAAGTGCTGATGCATAGGGGCACATGTACCCCAATGTTCATAGCAGCACTGTCAACAATAGCCAAATCATGGAAAGAGCCTAAGTGTCCATCAAATGATGAATGGATGAAGAAGATGTGGATTATATATATACAATGGAATACTACAGGGCAATGAGAAAGAATGATATTTGGCCATTTGTAGCAACTTGGATGGAACTCGAGGTGGGTGAAATAAGTCAGGCAGAGAGGTACAGGTACCATATGTTTTCACTCATAAGTGTAATAGGAGAAACTTAACAGAGGACTCATGGGGGAGGGGAAGGGGAAAAATTGGTGGGGAGAGGGAGGGAGGCAAATCATGAGAGACTCTTGAATACTGAGAACAAGCTGAGGGCTGATGCGGGAAGGGAAAAGGGGAAGAGGGTTGATGGGTATTGAGGAGGACACTTGTGGGGATGAGCACTGGGTATTATATGGAAACCACCTGACAGTAAACTATAAAAAATAATAATAATAAAGTGACCTTTAAGCTGGGCCTTAAAAGATTAAGAGTTTTTGCAGGAGGGAAAGGATGGAAATGGATTTTCAGGCTTAAGGAATGGCATGACTAAAGCAACTGAGAAAGACCACAGAATATTCAGGAAATATGGAGATAAACAACTACCAAGGAATAGTCACCCTTTTGACCTTCCTGAGGTTGGCGTTCAAGCCCCTCCACTTCTCCTTCTCCCTCCATCTCCCCAGGTATCCTCCATTTTAATTTGATGGCATTCTTACCTCTACTCATTTGCTTTGGTTTTGACTCCTCTGATTCTCATTGTCTTCTGAGCCAACATTTCCCAAAAAAGTTTTATCAGACAGTCATCCTATGAAGTGCTCCAGGGGAAAGAAGTTCCCGCATCAACAATGTTTTGGAATTGCTGCATACAGTATCCTGCTCTTGGAGAATAACACTAGACATGACATATTAAAGACTCTGAAAAGTCCTGTTTCAACAAAAACCTGTTTAACATTGTTTAAACATGCACGTAAAAATTATTTATGCAGAGTTCCACCTTATGATATATTGGAGTGTCCTTCTAGGACAGACAGTGCCGTACTCAGTGGATTGTGAAGAGGTCTGGATTTATCTCTAGGAAGAAGAAAATGTATTTTTGAATATTTTTAATACTTTTTTGAGAGAGAGAGAGAATGAGCAGGGGAGGGGTAGAGAGAGAGTGAGACACAGAATCTGAAACAGGCTCTAGGTTCTGAGCTGTCACCACAGAGCCCGATGCAGGGCCCAACCTTGTGAACTGTGAGATCATGACCTGAGCCGAACTCAGACACTTAACTGACTGAACCACTCAGGTGCCCTGAAAAAAAAAATTTTTTTTTTAAGTAATGACTGAGGCGCCTGGGTGGCTCAGTCGGTTAAGGGTCTGGCTTCAGCTCAGGTCGTGATCTCACAGTCCGTGGGTTTGAGCCCTGTGTTGGGCTGTGTGCTGACAGCTAGCTCAGAGCCTGGCCTCCTTCTGATTCTGTGTCTCCCTCTCTGTCTGACCCTCCCCTGCTTGCACTGTCTTTCTCTGTCTCTCAAAAATAAATAAAAAACATTAAAAAATAAAAAATAAAGTAATGACTGATTTATACTTTACAATTTTTATTTATTCCTATATCTAAGGCACAGTGTCTCAAAATTGTATATATTATAATAAATTTTAATCTATAATTCTTTTTAAAATTTAATTATGTAATAATACCAAAGAATTAATTGGAAAAGAAAGAATAATTACTTTGAAAGAAAAATTAAGGATTAAAAATACATAAAAATATGTTTATAATAAATAAATTTTGAGAGAAAGAGAGAGCATGAGTGGGGGAGAGGGGGAGAGGGAGAAAGAGATAGAGAGAAAGAGAGAGAGAGAGAGAGAGAGAGAGAACCTTAAGCAGCTTCCACGCTTAGCATGGAGTCTGACTGGGGACTCCACTCAGGGATCATGACCTTAGCTGAAATCAAGAGTCAAATATTCAACCAACTGAGCCACCCAAGTGTCCCTACAATAAATAATTTTTAATTAAGAAAAATAATAAAGTCAATAAAAGTTATCTCTCTAGCCAGTATGAAATGAAAGAAGGAAGGAAGGAAGAAAAAAAGAAAAGGAAATAAATTCATTTCAGCTAACTTCCATGACAAAATAAAACATTACATTTTTATTTATGGAGATTGATTAATTTATGCTTGTATCTATATTACATCTATCTATACATTTGTACTTTAGAGACTTCAAGTTAACATAAAAGTAAGTTTTCCAAATCACCAATTATTAATCTGAAAAATAGTACATAAGATATATGGGAGTTACTAGAAACCTCTAGGAAAAGATTTAGAAAGAAAACAGAGGCAAAATATGCATAGGAGATGTTGTACCTGTACTAGTAACAGGTCCTAAGAGACACTTGGTTCAATGTTGAACAAGCATGTGGCTTAAGTACTTGTTTTTCCAAAGAAAATCATGTATTTGTGTCCCTGGAAAGATAGTAGATCTAACTTACATGATATTTTTTAACAGAAGAAATATTACAATGGCCAGCTGTGGATCATTATCACTTTACAAAAGATTTCACCATTTCCAAGTTTCGATTATTAAAGAAAAGCGAGAAAATATTCCTTCAAGAATATGGAACATTTACTCAATGATTATTGAAATGGACAAAACTGGATTACAATTCTGTTTGGGGAGACAGGGATTCTAAAAGGGACATTTGGAAGAAGAAGCACTCCAAAGACTTGAGTATGACCATGAAAAGTGATGCCAAACAGCGTTTCCCAAAGTTAAATTATTATACAATATTTGAGCTTCAGGTTACCTGAACAAATGGTACAAAACCCGAGTTTTCTAGCTGAAACTTGATGAGATGGGAAGAAACTCAAAGGTTGTTAAAAGAGTCTCACCCAAGCACTGGCAGGAGGCAGAACCAGTATGAGAACTCAGAAATCCCCACCGCGCCCTCTTTTCTCTCCCCCTCTGTATCCCCTCAGTCTCAAGGAAGTGATAAACAAAGAACCAAGTATTTTCACAGAATTTTGATGCTGGTTTAATGTTTTACCAAATTTTAATATTTGGTTGATTTCATTCTCCCCTTTACCTACATTTTACTACAGAAACATTGAATAAAGAGAGTGCTGTATTTCTTTCCGAATTAAGAAGTTGTTTTTTTTTCTTCAACTTAAACCATGGTGCACCAGAAGCATGCCCACAAACTCATGACACCCCCTTCACAGAGAACTCATCCTTCCTACAAGGACCTGCTCCTTGCCTGCATTCATTTAAAGAAGTCATTCTTGGTACAAATCGATAGTGGGTGTCCGAGGTGAGAAGATCTCTCGACTCAGGCAGAGTTTCAGTGCTTTTCTGAACCACCGGTAGGAAAAGACATAGATGATAGGGTTGCAGGCTGAGTTGAAGTAAGCAAACCAAATAAAGATGTCAAAGACCAGAGGCGGTGTGATGAAGTTAAGGAGGCTGTCCACCAGCGTGTCAATGGTGAAGGGAAGCCAGCACAAGAGGTATATGCCCACGGCAATGCCGAGGGTCTTGGCAGCTTTTCTTTCACGCTTGGCAGTCCCGGCCAGGTTTTTGCTCAAGGTGCTGATCTGCTGAGCCTGCCTGATGGCAACCACAAAAATCTTCACGTACAAGCTGATCATGATAAGGCAGGGGAAAAAGAACATGGGAAAATTTAACCAGCCCCAAAACTTATTGAATAGCAGCTGGCAACTGCCCACACAAGGCATTTCTTCCAGCCACTGACTGAGCCCATCATCGACCACATCTGTGTAGAGGAAGAAGGCGGTGTAAGCTGCTGGAATCCCCCACCCTGCCAGGATGTACCTGATGGCCACCCTGACTGTGAACTTGGAGGGATAGACCAAGGGCTCGCAGACAGCACAGTGGCGGTCAATGGAAATAAAACAGAGATGGAAGATGGAGGTGAGGCAGAAGAGGGTATCCAGGTAGGTATGCAGGCGGCAGAGGAAGTCTCCAAGGAACCAGCAGCTCTCCACTGAGCGAATGGTACTGAGAGGCAGCACGAACAGACCCAGAAACATGTCAGCCAGGGCCAAGGAAAGCAGCAAGAAGTTAGTGGGAGTGTGAAGCACTTTGAAGTAGGACACAGCGAACACCACAAACAAATTTCCTAGGACCGTAATCAACATGCCTACTGCGCCCGCCAGGTAGATGGCCAACCGGATGCCCAGAGGATGGACTGTCCTGGGGCAAGATCCATTCACTTGGTAGCAGAATGCTGCGGAGTGTTCTTCAGCACCTTGGTTGAGGACAGCACTCATTTATGGTTCCTACTCTTAACTGGTCACCTGTATTGCCAAAAAAACAAAAAACAAAAAACACAATATGGAGGAGAAACTGAAGGGCATTTTGTAATCTGGGATAATTTCCTTAGATACTGAAGCAAATATTGTCCAAAAACCAGCAAAATAAATGTGAGATTTAAGGTCTCATAAGGGTCAATTCTCTGTTAGCTCTGGCTTGTCTAACTGGACACTTTTGAAATTAGTGTAGACTATGTCTTTAAGGGAAAAGAAGAAGAATGTAAGCTAACTGTTCCCTCATAGACAAAGCAGGCTATGTCACAGTAGGTATTATAAATTATTTCAGTAAGTTCACCTATTGTCACGCGTAAGGTGAGAGTTCAAGTTATCAGTCTGAACCAAGGGAAGCATTAATTCTTACTAACAAATCATTGCTTGGGGAAAGAGTAGCATCTGGATCCTCTCTTCAAGAATTAAGTAAAGTGACAATAAAATCAACAGATTGAACTGTTTAATTGCATGCCAACAAAGAAAATAATTCAAAATACAAATAATTAAAAGAGTAGAGAATTACTGATTTCAGTTTTGCATGCGGCACAATGTCCAAAGAGAATACACATTGTTTATTCATCCTGGAAGGGCTATCTGTTGTGAAAAAGTATTTTTCTATCAACACCAGTCTGCAGTTTTAAACAAGTTCTAATGAACTGAATTCAAGGTTTTAAAACTACTTACAGAAGTAGGAACCAGAATCACTTCATCAGAAGTCTTTCTTGTAGCAGGTGAATTCTCTTCCATCAGCAAAGATGACAGATGTGCAATCAGGTAATGATTTTATAGTCCAAATAGAAACTAGTTCTCGGTGTGGTATGCCATGCAAATGAGTGCTGGAAGAGCACCAAGGGACCTAGTTTGCACTATTCGCAAGTCTCTGTAGTTTGAAGCTACTTCTCAGCATGGGATCATTTATCTTGCCAATTAATTAGATATGAAGTTTGAAGACACCAGTTTTATATAATCTTTTGTTTAATTTTATTTTTAGTGAGCTCCATATATCCTTTCTGCTTTATTTTTTTTAATTTTTAAAAAAATTATTCATTTTTGAGAGACAGAGAGAGACGGAGTGTGGTGAGCAACAGCAAGGAGCCAGTAAGGAGAGTGTGATCGAGCAAAGCTCTCGTGCCCTTACAACCCTTGCGGCTGTCCCATTTCCTTAGAGGCTAAACTGCTTTGGCAGTGAGGAGCCAGTAAGGAGAGTGCGATCGAGCAAAGCTCTCGTGCCCTTACAACCCTTACGGCTGATCCAGTTCCTCAGAGGTTAATTCACTGGAGTTAAGATGTTATTGCACCAATGTCCTTCAAGCTTCTTGAGTTGAGATGTTATTGTACAAATGTCCTTCACGCTTTGGCACTCTTATAATAACAATAAGAAGGGATGTAAAGTTCCCAGGACAATGTTGTAACAATAACTGTGGGAACAGAAAAAGTTTTGTCTAGAAAAAAACCCTTCTCTTAGTTGTGGCTGTTTCTATAAAACTACTTGCCTGTGAGAAATAAAGTGGCAATATGGGCACCACTCCTGTTGTCCCTCCTGTTCCCTGATTCTCTCTTCTTTTCCTCATTCCCTTACCCTCGTGTCCTTGCTTCTGTGCGCCCGCGCGCGCACTACAACAGAGCATGAGTGGGGACGGGGGGAGAGAGAGAGAGAGAGAGAGAGAGAGAGAGAGAGAGACATAGAATCTGATCTGAACCAGGCTCCAGGCTCTGAGCTGTCAGCACAGAGTCCAAGGTGGGGCCTGAACCATGGACCATGAGATCATGACCTGAGCCACCCAGGCATCCCACTGCTTTAGAATTATTCATGTACAGGGCTGTCTGGGTGGCTCAGTCAGTTAAGGGTCTGACTTCAGCTCAGTTCATGATCTCACAGTTTGTGAGTTCAAGCCTTGCATCAGGCTCTGTGTTGATAGGTGAAAGCCTGGAGCCTGCTTTGAGTTCTGTGTCTCTCTCTGCTGTCTGTCCTTCCCTCACTTGCATTCTGTATCTCTCTCTCAAAAATAAATAAACATTACATATTAAAAATTTTATTTATGTACATTTCTTTCAAAAAATAGTTGCAAATAATTGATCATAAGCCCTTAGATTCATTTCGTGTTGGTTAAAGAAATCACAGTAGATGAAACAGTTCTCTGAACACAGCCAACTTAGATTCTTGTTCCATTACCCCCTCAGTCATCCTTCTGCCTCTCCGATGGTAACAATATCTACAATTAGACTCAGATGTCCATACTCTATATGAATATTATCAAGGAAAATAACATATTCAATCATATTCTTCTCTGTCTGATTTTTGGTGCCAAATCTCCAGGGGATGGAATGCCTCTTTATGGCCTTCAAGAGAGCATTCCTCAAAATAAACCAAACTGATGTTGCAAAAACCACGTAATTGTAAAGGTAACAAAAGATTACATCTGCCAGTTATGCCTATAGTAGGAGATGTAGAGGTCAAAAAGAATGAAGTAAAAAAAAAAATGAAAAGGAAAATGAAGGAGGCTGGCAGGCGCCTCCACCTTCTCCACAAAGCCTGGGCTAACCCAGTGGGCATTGCTGGTAATTTGCACCGTATCAAGTTCATACGCATAGAAATAGATTTTTGACTCCAGAACTTGATAATCAGACCAGGACGGATCCTGTATTATCACATGCCATGACACCTTTTCGATTTATATGTCATAATCCACCTGCAATCAGACAGAGAGTTCCATGGCTCTTAGTCTAATATGACCAAAAATTTGTGAAACATAAGGACGAATATTTTACAAATCAAAGAAGGTCTAAGAAGGAAACTCTCAAAAAGGGTCTTGTGTTTTGTTTGTTTGTTTGTTTGTTTGGGGGTATATATTACATCAAACCTGAAATGTAACATGTAATCACATGTGTGATTCCTCTAACAAGAGTACCAACTTTCCGTGCCCTGTTTTCTCATCTATTAATTGAATATAATACAATACCTACACCACAATTTTGTTGTGAAGATGAATGAGTTCCTGTTAGGAATAGTTCCTGTTAGGGTACCTGGGTGGCTCAGTCGGTTGAGTGTCTGATTTCAGCTCAGATCATGATCTCATGGTTTATATGTTTGAGACCTACCTCGGGCTCTGTGCTGACAGCTCAGAGCCTGGAGCCTGCTTCGGATTCTGTGTCTCCTTCTCTCTGCCCCTCCCCTACTTGCCCTCTGTCTCTCTCTCTCTCTCTCAAAAATAAACAAACATTTAAAAAAAAGAATGGTTCCTGTCACATGGCAAGCTGGACAGACAAGAGTGGGAATAAATACTACTCCAGATTCTGTGTTAACCCTCCCAAGTTAGGGCTCTCCTTTCCTCTTCCAGAGTGACTTTCAGAAATATACTCCAGTTACACAACAACCAGGAGAAAACTAGTTGGAGTTTGGATCTTCTAGATTTTCTTGCTTACTTTGGGATTGATTGATGTTCCATTTCCACAGCTGTCATCCAAGAGGCTTTATATTTTAGAAACAGGACATAAGAGAATGTGGAATATTTGTAAGATAGTCAAAAGTGCTGTTTAGATTTAGGATCTTAATAATTAGTTTTGCTATTTAGTAATGCTAACGCTACTAGGGTAGGCTATAAGACAGAAATATTAATGTTCCCCTGCCCCTAAGCAACGTCTGACTCCCTTGAAATAAGCTCTGAGTGTTGGTCCAGGAGAGAGAAATGTTACTGTGAGATATTCTAAAAAAGCAAATAATCTAACTGGTGATCCCCAAGGGACCCATAAATGCTCAGCAATATTTGGGACAGGTAGTTAGTAAGTTTTTAACAATTGCCTCTATTCATATTTACAATCTGAAACTGCAATCACCATTGAGGACTAAGGTCCCAGGAAGATTTTCTTTTTTCTTTTTTTTAACAGAAAGAATACTAAAAGCAATTCCCTTGAGGATACAAATAAAAAAGTAATTGCAGAACTTGTTTAGGGAGTATAAGGTTTCCTGTTTTTAGTAGCCTCTCCGCAATCCAGTCAAGCTCAATTAAATGCATATGAAAGGGAAAACCTAGCAAAAAGCATGGGCTTTACCAAGAGATACACCAGGTTTTGAATATTATGATCTTGGAAAAGTTGCCTAATCTCTTAAAGAAACAAGGGATTTAAGCTAGAGGTTATAGGGGTACTTGGGTGGCGCAGTTGGTTAAGCGTCCCGCTTTGGCTCAGGTCATGATCTCACAGTTCGTGGGTTTGAGCCCTGCGTTGGGCTCTGTGCTGACAGCTTAGAGCCTGGAGCCAGTCTTCAGATTCTGTGTCTTCCTCTCTCTCTGACCCTCCCCTGCTTGTGCTGTCTCTCTCTGTCTCTCAAAAATAAATAAAAAACATTTAAAAAGAGGTTTAAGTTAGAGGTTATAGGGAGTGCTAGGAAGGTTAGCTAGTTCAGTGGTTGGAAGCAGCTCCTTTATTCAATTTGATGACACATTCCTTTGGCCTAAAATGCAGTCTTCCCTACACCCCAAACCAGGAGAAATTTTCCTCTTCCATATTCCCATAACTTATTGTGCCTGGCTCTACCATAAGACATATTACCATGCAGTGTAATTGAGTGGCTATGTCTCTCCTATTAGACCTTGAGCCCCTTGAGGCCAGAACTTCAGTTTTATGTGTCTCTGAACCACAAACACTCAGAATAGTACTTGGTACGTAGTAGATGCTCAGTAAATATTAAACTGAGTGGCTTTTAATATAGACAGCTGTCCGTGGCAGCCACCATCCTCCTGAGATAATGCCTGCTTTATTCATCTTAGATACATTCTGGAAAGAAGAGCATTGGATTTTTAATAATAATGGAATGATATACTTTTCCTTGGACTAGCCACCTTTCCCTTGGGAAGAGCATGTGGAGCTGTTTTGAGAAACAATTGAACTAATGTTCACAGATATCCTTTGTAAATTAAAAAGTGCTTAATGAAGTAAGGAATGATTATGACTGCAGCAGAAACTTCCACCTGCTCTTTCATTTCTCCTCTATTTAGCTATGCTTTCAGTGGACAAGAGAAAATGTGGCCTGTGTCCACAGATCCGAGTTCCTTGATCCTAAGTCAATCGTTTTATGTAATTCTAATTTTATACTGTTTTGTTTATTTTTGACAGACAGAGAGACAGAGTGTGAGTATAGAAGGGGCAGATAGAGAGGGAACACAGAATCTGAAGCAGGCTCTAGGCTCTGAGCTGTCAGCACAGAGCCGGAAGCGGGGCTCAAATCCATGAACTGCAAGATTATGACCTGAGCCAAAATTGGACGCTTAACATACTGAGCCACCCAGGCACCACGTCCTTATGCTATTCTGAGGATCAAATGAGAAAATGAGTATATACTGAGTGAATGGCTGCCCTTCCCATTCAGTCTTTCAGTTCTTGCAGTGCAAATAGCCTTGATGAATCCCTAAAAAGGAAGAAAGGCTCATCATAGGAAGCAGATTGTAAAATACTCCTGCCATTAGATGGTGCTCTATCTATTGACCCACCTAACTCAGGAAGAACATCTACGTTGGCCTAAAGACCAAGGAACTCCTCCTGCTTCTTTGAGTCTTCAGAAGGAAGGAGTACCACTAGCCTCTGGAATGTTGCCTTTAGGATTAGGGGCAGAGAAAATCTCCTCCTGAAGGATTAAATGACTGCAATCATTAAAGAATAAACCGATACTTTACCAAGCATCTCAAAACCTAATTATGATTTCAAATACTGTCCTTTGATAATACTAATAATATAATTTGCCAAAACACTTCAGGATCTAAATATGCTATATTTAAATGATCAAATTATAAGTATTGTCCTCAGGAAGCTATAAATATTTAATAGAACATGTAGATCCAGAGAATATTGGGAATTCTCAACAGAATAAAGATGTTATTAGATGTATTTTTTAACAGTTTTGTTTAATGTTTTGTTTATTTTTGAGACAGAGAGATTCAGAGCATGAGTGGGGAGGTGCAGAGAGAGAGGGAGACACAGAATCGGAAGCAGGCTCCAGGCTCTGAACTGTCAGCACAGAGCCCAACGTGGGGCTCAAACCCATGAACGTGAGATCATGACCTAAGCCGAAGTCGGAGGTTTAACTGACTGAGCTACCCAGGCGCCCCTTAAATGTATTTTGGAATAATGAGTCATTCCCAATAGATAGTCTAGAGTGAAGATAGAGTCAAAAAAGCAAAGGTTCTCAACAGCATTTAGCATTATATATATATATATATATATATATATATATGTATGCATATGAACATTAGAAACTTTAAGGATTAACATGCCCTGCATGTATGTGTGATATCATTTGGCCAGGTCAAAGAATGGAAGGGGTTTGGTTAGCCAAATATTCTGATTTTACATTAAAAATTACTAAAGGAGCACCTGGATAGCTCAGTCGGTTAAGCATTTGACTTTGGCTCAGGTCATTACCTCATTGTTTGTGAGTTCAAGCCCCGCATGAGGTTCTCTGCTATCAGCACAGAACCTGCTTCAGATCCTCTGCTCCACCTACACACTCACCCCCACCCCCACCCCAGCTCTCAAAAATAAAAGAAAATAAATACTACCATAAAACGCACTTAACATTAAAGCCTATGCTAGTGGTAACAAGATTTCTCTTTGCAGCTACCAGTGTCTGAAAGTTATCGTGATGGAAAGCAACTTTACTTCCTGCAAAAATAAGCAAAAATTATAAATAAATTACAACAGCCACATACAAACAAATCTAAGTTTGCAGATATAGTCTATTCAGCTGGAAGAGTCCTTCTATTGAACATCTCCATTCGTGAAATTTATGTCAATCTATAACATAGTGATTAATATTGCCACATGACCAAATTTTTCAGTAAAATACTTCCACTACTGAGGCATTAGAAAAGGGAAGGGAAGATCTGACTTCTATCTCAGGAATCTCACTATATGAGAATGAAAGCTTCATTTTGAATGCTACAAATGTTTCTTAGTCAGTAAGTCATTTTCCACTATGTGGCTCTGCTGGCTCTGTCCCCAAGTTCCCCAAAACAACATCGTGCACATGTGACCAAAGAAAACAGGAATTAAATTCAGTTCAATTTCTTCTTTACAAATAGGCTCTTTCCTCCATCTTCCCTAGAGAAAGAGTCCATCCTTTCCAATATTCTTTGCTTTGTAATAGCTCATTTTGGTGAATTTGAGTAACTAAATGCTCTTCAAAGTTTCTATGTTTTAGTTATCCAGTGAACATGTTCAGAAATTTTAATGGGAAAGTAACCATCCCAGGCACTGTGGGATACAAAATGAAAAATATAAAGACATAGTGTCCCACAGAAGAAACTTATAATCTAGTGAGGACCAACACACCTGTGCACACTCAACTCTGGCACAAAGCAGGAGTCAGAGAAACAGGTTTGGGGTGGTGGGTGTGCATAGAAGGAAGACGCTGGATACATTGAGTTTGTGATCTTCATGGAGCATTCAGAACAACAGTCCATTGGTAGTAAGAAATGAGAGACTCAAGTTTGGAAGAAATGATAGACTGCAAATAAATATATTTGAGAGAAAGATATATAAATGTGGATTTTGAAGCTGTGAGGTTAGCTAGGGTTAAAGCAGGATTTCTTAACCATGGAACAATTGAAGTTTTGGGCCAGACAAGCCTCCATTGTGGGGGATGTTCTGTGCATTGTAGATTGTTGAGCAATCTCCCTTACCTCTCCCCTCTAGATGTCAGTAGCATCCCTCCCTGGTTGCAAAAACCAAAAACCATCTCCAGACACTGAATGGTTACAAAGGGCAAAACTGTCTCTGGTTAAGGATCACCAGATTAGAGAGACAGAGGATGGCCGGAAGGATGACAAAGTAAGTTTATGGGTAGGAGAAGCAAGAGAAAGACAAAAGAAAAAAAAAAGACATGATTAGACATGTGAGGCATTAAATATTATCGTAAAACTCTGGGGTAGGGAAGGATCACTTCAGTTGTGATTGAAGCTCAATCTTAGTGAATAACTAGTATATAAACACAGAGGCCCAAAGACACGGAAATACCACCTATGTGTATGTACACAGGCTGTGAATATATACAGTATATATAATCACATATTGAGAGGAAGAAAGAATATATCCCTAAACCCTTTCTTTCTTTATTCTTCTCATTCAGTAACATAGTCCAATTTTACCAAAATGTTTCAAAATTCACATCAATGCTTTTTGCAAGATGTTTAAGTCAGAACCAAAAAAATTGAAAGTAGCTACGACTGTCTGCTTCTTTTTCTTCTTCCGTGTCACTCACATGCTCAATAATTCAGACTCCAAATGTTCTCAAGCTGTCTTCCTAGCTCCCCTAAGATAGAACAATAGTCTCAAGAAAGATTTAGATAAACTCTGTGTGGCTGTCAATAAGTGTGAAGACCACCTACGTCTCCTTTTCTGATGTTTATAAGAAAAAACAAAGATCTTCATTTGATGTAAGTCAAAGGAGTGAAATTCTAAATCTCTAATTTTGTAAATTCAGGAATCAGCAAGCCATGGAGCAGAGATTTTTATTGGCAATTCCTCCTGCAGAACTCCAGAAATTCACCACTTTGGTAGCTCTGGTACACCCAAAATGCTAGATCTATTGCTCCTACTTAGATAGATGTCCATAACACCAACTGGAAGAATAAACTTATCCAGTAAGTTTGTGGTCCTACCCTTGAGGAGAAGGAGCATGCAAGATTCCTTATCAGGAAAGAATCTTAGAGGATGGAGAGCATTGCCTAAGCATCTGCAGGAAATAGGCTTAGGGTGGAAGAGTCAGGGTGGAAGATGGTTCCTGTGACAATCAACTTCAGTGCCTTGCGAAACCAGGGATAAAACATGCCATATATAATGGGATTGAAAGTGGAGTTGAAATAACCCAGCCAGAGGAAGACATTGTATAAATCTTCAGGAGTTGTAAAATTAATGAAAGGGTCTGTGATTGTCAAGATGAAAAAGGGAAGCCAGCACAAGACAAACACTCCCATGACTATGCTTAAAGTCTTGGTGGCCTTGCTTTCTTTTTTGGATGATACTTTTATTTTACTTTCTGACCCAATGTGTTTCCTGGTGGGACCCATGCCAATTTGCTTAGCGTGCTTCCTGGCTACTGCGAAAATGTGTAAATAAATCCCCACCATGACAGTTCCAGGGAGGAAGAAGGCTATAAAGGAGGCCAGCACCCCCCAGAACTTGTTAAATATCAACACACACAAACCTGTGCAGTCAATGGCTGCAACAAAGTCTTCTGCACCAGCTATGTTTAATTCTGAGAATACCAGGCCAAAGGCAAAAAAAATTGGAACAGACCAACTGATGAGTAGAAAGACCTCTATTACAGGGATGGTAATTTTGGTGACATAATGCAAAGGGTCACATACAGCATAGTAGCGATCCACTGAGATGAAGCAGAGGTGAAAAATAGAGGTGGTACAGAGCATGATGTCACAGCAGCTGTGGACTTTGCAAAAGAGTTCCCCAAAATACCAGCAGGACTCAACGGACCTGATCATACTGAAAGGCATGACGACACAGCTCAACAAAAAGTCAGTCGTGGCCATAGAGAGAATCAGGAAGTTGGTTGGAGACTGGAGCTGCTTGAAGTGAGCGATGGAAATGATCACAACTAGGTTGCCCAACACGGTCATCACTGTAGCACCAATCATGACAGTGTACATGGCACACACACTCAGCACAGACCTCACAGTCCTAGGGCATGAATTGTTGACCAAAGCAAAGCAAAATTGTACTTCTGGAGGGTTCCAAAGCTCAGGTGAATTCATCGCCCTTGTCCTGTGGGTACTATTAATCTTTTGCAAAATTACTGTGCTCCTCTCCTTCCTGTGAAAGAAAGAGGAAAAACAATAAAATCCTTGGTGGGAAATTTTTCAGAAAGGCCCAGCTAGCTGCACTTCCAGTCCTAAACTGAACTCCTTACCGACCAAGAGCACTGCTTCCCAAACATTAACATACATATGAATCACCTGGGGAACTTTCTAAAAAAACACAGATTCTGATTCTGGGGTGGAGGTTAAGGGTCTACATTTCTCACTGGCTCTCAGGAGATGCCAATGCTTTTAGTCTAAGGACTGTTCCTTAACCAGAAAGGGACTAAAGACAACTAAATGAATATGGTCACTCGGTGTCTAGGTAACCCAGTTAAAACCACCTAAGTCACCTGGGTAAATGCCCATGTTCTGGGCACTAATTTGTAGCCCTTCCTTAGGATTCCGAATCAATAGGGAGATCAAGAATTTTTTCTGTCCCACTTATATTAACCAATTTGATGGATAAAAACCTCTCAAGAATTACTAGGACTTATGGCACTTTTATTTAACGTTTTAGCTTCAAAAATAATTACAATCTAAAGATTGTGCTTTTTTTTCCCCTCTTAATTTCTCTTGTGGGTATTTGCAAATGCTTTGAATCCTGTTGCTTAATACATACTATTCAATTAAGGGAATATTTTTCTTTCCAATGTGAAGAATATTGTTCTCAGATTTTAGAGCAATTTGTCATAAACTAAAAATGTGCTAAAGTCTACAAAATTACACATGAATAATGTCCACCAAGGGGGGCGGGGATACTGAATTGATAGATTCTGTAATTCTTGTGCATTAGCTCCTTCCATTTAGCAACTCCATTCATGAATTCAAATTTAAATTGAGGTCTCCCAGTTCACAGATTGCAAGGCTTATACTGGCGACAAATTTGACACATGGCGTGCTCATTGCTTAAACTATCACTTTACAGAATTTATGCTGTTGCCTTTTAAAATGTGAAAACAATGAGACTGACTCACCTGGAGTATGACAGAGGTTGGATTTGTTTTTCCAGTGCCAGGACTGGCTGTGTCGTTCTGATGACCAAAAACAAGCATTACTGGGTTCTAAGGCCAGGTGAGAAGAGTGGACTTTGGCCTGAGAAGAAATGAAAATTCACTGGTCCATTGTGGAAACAAACCCACAAACATGTCCTCATGAGATTTACTTGGAAAATACATTAAATGAGAATACAAGACCTTTGAAAATAATATTTATAGTATTTGTTACTATAGCTCAGCCATTTTTTCCAAAGTGTATTATTTGGAATTTTAACATCATGGCACATTTTATTTGATCTTGATATAATAAGTTAATTTCTCAAATTAGCATTTTTCTTTAGATATGTTTTAATTTTGCCAGTCAAATTTTGTGCAATGGAGTTGAACTTGAGAAACCAAAACACAGAGGAGGAAGAGGTAAGAAGGACAAAGACTTATTCAAGTCCTTTTTAAACTGTAGTTTATCAATTTTGGAACACACAGCACAAATTATTTGATTACTTATCACGTTGGCCATAAAATACTGAATATAATGAAATCTTAAACGCTCAATTAATTCTTTAACAAATTAACTTTATTCTTTCATCATCTCAATTTTTGCAAATTTAAATTTTTTTGATTCTTTAAAAAATTATTTTTAAAGATGGCTAACAGATGCCAAAAAATTACTTAAGTATGTCACTGCATGTCTATAGACAGCATTCTCATACAAAATATACACTCTTCAATCATTTATGGTATAATTTTTGGAGTTCAAAGTTTCATTTTTAAAAACTTAATCCCTGAAAGGATTGATACAACTTAACCTCCTAGGTTTGAAAAGTGAATATCATTTATTTCATTTTATTTATTTATTTATTTATTTTGTGGGAGAAATATGGTATGGAATATCTGCCTGAACCTGACAGCATTATCTTGTTTCTGATGCGTGGTTATATATATATTAGAAACGTGTTTAAACATATAAGAGTTCAAGTAAGACAAAAAGAGTCAGATGCACACATTTACTTACAAAGTTACTAGGTGTGTGAATTGTAAAGGTAATGCCAAAGGTAGTAATACTTTAAGTCCTGAGCTCTTGGTCCCAAATTATAAAAACAAGTAAGCAAATGCAAATATGGCTGCTAGCCTACTGCTTTGTTAAACAAGGAAACTGTCATGAAATCAATTGCAGTCTGTGTTTTGCTTGTTATTTAAGAACATAACAGAACAGATTCCTTTCTGTTGAAGACTCACTTCCAAAACAGATACAATAATTTTTAATAAGATTAAATAAAGGTAGCCCCACTAAGATTTCTCACTTTTAACATACGATATTATTACTATACCTCATTTTCTTCTTACCAGTTACATTTCCAGGGGCCAAATGCATGACAGCATTGTAAACAATCACCCAATGCAAACATAGAAAATTGTTAGTTCTTTTTCCCAAGAAGTAAAAAGAAACATTTGCCAACTATTCTGGAGAAGGGCAAGGATTGCATTGTCTTTTAGTTCAAATTTAATTCTTCAAGGGAAAAGATAACATCACGAGGAAACAGACACACGGACTCTGAAATAATGATCTCAAAAATACAAAAGTCCCTCAGAATTGCAAAGAAAAAGTGAGAAAGGCCTCACATAATAATCTTCCCCAAGCATTAAATACCTAAAATTCTATTAACATATATGTATTTCCCCCAAATAAGAAGGAAAATATTCATCAAGCTCAATAACGTATTATAAATAAAGTGGAAATTTTAGGCGAGGACATATCAAACCTGCTTCCCACGCACGATTTTTCTTCTCTTGCTAGTGACATAGTTCAGCTGCTTTACTTCTGAGACTATTTCTGTGGGGGAAAAATGACTTTATCTTACCTTGATGTACGTCACTTATACAATAGTTTCTTAGGTAAGGGAGCTTACTTGTAAACAAAATTTAAGAAAGAACTGCTGTGGGTCTTCTTATCACTGTGTGTTTAGAATTTCAGTAATTTAAAAAATTGTATGATCTAGCTTTATTTTTTAGATCAGCGTTTTAGGTTTGATTCCTTTCAACCTGCAAAAAAAAAAAAAAAGAATGTATCTGATCTTTTTCTTCTTTTAATACATTCTCCTCTGGTTTACCAGAACTTCTCTGGCTAATTAGGTAATTTGGAGCTAAAATCATTGTGAGATGAATTACCTTTTGTGCTGGTTTCTTACCACACAACCGGGCATCGTGCCTCACGGCTTTCCTCTTTGCTGACACTCGACCAGAAAAGGCACTCAAGTCCAAGTTCTTATAGGTGGACTCCTGGCAGGCTATGCTGTCATCAGTACATATACACAAAATATGCCTCCTGAGGCTGCATTACCTAATTCTGTCCTACTTTTGACAGGTGTGTCCTTTAACAATCTTCAATGAGCTGCCGGCAAAGCCATTATAGCAGGTCACCAGAGAATTGGCTCTGGGATGGAGAATCGGTTTTTGCTCTTGTCCCTGTGGCTTCAGAGGAATAGCTGGGACTAGCCTAGCGCAAGGCCAAAGTGGAGAAAAATGAAAAAAAAAAAAAAAAGAAAAGAAGGAGGGTAGGGAGGACTAGGAAGGAAGGAAGGAAGGAAGGAAGGAAGGAAGGAAGGAAGAGTACAAAAGGAGAAAATGTGGTTAAATCCAAAAATGCTCACTCCACTTATTACCAAATGATATATGTTTTTAAGCACTGTGTTCTTTAATCTTTACTGAAAATTTGACTCATTTATATAACTGCAGTATTTTAAACCTCAATACTAGGCACTCCTTGTCGAGCCTCTACAAAGAGTGAAGAGGAGGACAGCAGCAGGCAAAAGTTTATTAGAGTATAAGATCAGTAAGGAAGACTAGTTTTATAAGGACACTTTCATAGCTCTCTTTAAAGAGGGGACATTTGAAAGTGAATGCCTGCGGACTGTAGGCAAGGGTCCTTGTTTTATAAGGTTCTGGTCGCCTCCTCCTTCCTTTCCTCCATGTTTCTTCTCAGGTTCTACCCTTATTGGCTTGATAATTAGGTACGAGTTGCCCATTCCAGATTGGCTCCTTTCCATCATATGAGGGATGGTCTATGGCCATACCACTCCTTGTGGGTTACACCTTTCATAATCTAGTTATTTTTAGTCAGGTCTTTGCTCAAATTCCTGAGGAAAACCTGAGGGGAAGTGGGTGTTGTCTTGTCTTAAGAGAACTCTTACCCTGAAGGGGTTTGTTGGTCAGACCTCCCAGCATTGTTCCAAAAATGTGTTTTTCTCCACCCAGGGACCTCACCTCAGGCCCCACCCTTTCCCTCTCTGTCCACTGAATCCTATCTTTTCCTATCAATATCTTTTCCTTATGCTGCCATGTATATGTCAGAGATATTCACACAGCAATTAAGTCCATAATTTTCCAAATGAAGGTCTTAGTCAAGCAAAAAACAATAAGAACCATGTTTCAAACCAACCAAAAGAAAAGTGAAAGCTTCTGGCACCATGTGGGTATTTTTATGATCCCTGGGGGAAGGTGTTTCTATCAGGGCACTGCAGTTCTAAATGCGAAGCTTCAAGTCATTTACATTGATAATTTTATCATCCATCAAGGACACAAATCTGTTATGTCTAAATAATCATTG
>PJEM01014951.1:0-32422 GCA_004023845.1 Helogale parvula | reverse complement strand
CTGCCCCTAACCTCACTCTTGCAGCCCCTACCCCCTCTCAGCCCCCCACCCCCGCCCCTGCTGCAGCCTGGAGGGGTGCACTGAGACCCCGTCCCTTGGAGGAGCAGGGCGTAGGCTGGGACGTGGCATGTGACAGAAAACAGACCCACATACTCACCACCTGCCACCCTCCTGTCCTCCCCAGGACATCAAAAGTAATGCCAGCTGGCCAGGGGGCCAATGACCTTCATTCAACCAGCCCTGGGGGAGGCTCGGACCCTGTTGGGGGGGAGGGGTGCTGGCTACTGCTCTGGAGTCCGGGCTCCGTGCAGGAAGGGCCTGTGGGGCTGGAGGCTGAAAGGGCCAGGATGCACCAGGCTGGGCCCTGCGGGATCCTGGGGCCACACTCACCCTGTACCCCGCCCCCTCTCCTTGAAAGCTAGGGGACTGGCTCTGTCCAGGGGGGGTATGCCCAGACGGCCCTGTTCTCAGAGCAGACCAGCTTCTGCAGGGGGGTCCACGAGAGGCCGGGCCCCAGAGCTGCACCCCCTGGGAGAGGAAGGGCCCCGGGACTGCTCCCCCTGGGCTCCCCGATGTCCCCCCAGCCCAGCCTCACACGCCTCCACACCCCGTTCACACCCAGGACCTCATCACACTGAGCGAGCTGGCCCCTCCTGACCAGGCCACGCTCGAGGTCGGGGGGGGGGGGCCTCTGTCGAGGGACCTCTGCCCTGGCCCCTTCCCAAGCTGGCGGGAACTTCCTCCTTCATTTTCCCAACCAGCAGCCAGCACCCTCCCCAGGAAGCCCACCGACTTCCTGCCGCCCTCGTGTTGGCCCCGTCCATCCAGAGTCACGGTGTGGGCCGGGTGGAGGGAAAGAGCAGAGCACCAACTCACCAGGGCACCCAGAAGTCGCCAGAGACCAGACACCTACCCAGGTTGGGGGCCAGTGCTGGGCGTGGAGCCCTGCCTCCCAGTTCTCGGGAAGAATGACAGCCAGGCTTGCTGGGGGGACCATGAACTCAAACTGACAAGAAAACGTGATTAATTTGCTGCTTAAAGAAACAGTCACAAAGACTTAAAAATAAAACAGCTCCCTTCCCTTTTAATTAGAAGCGCTGTCTGTCCCTGCCACCCAGGGGCGGTGCGCCCCAGCAGGGAGTGGGGAGCTGAGGCCGGCTCTCATCCGGACCCTCCTGCCTGAGGGGCGCTGAGCCAGCAGGCTGCTGGTCACGTGGGGGGACGCCAAGCCAATGGCAGGAAAGTGCCCCGGGCAGGACTAGGTGGCACCTGGCCATCAGGGACAGGGCTGCTGAGGGACCAGGGAGCCACAGGCCTAAGAGCTGTCCTGGGGTCAGGGATCCCCGCTGCAAAGAGGGCCCTGACCCGGGACGGCCAAGGGACAACTCTGGGGCAGGGCAGGTCATAGCAGGTGTTTGGGATGGGACGCTTGGACCCAACCCTCACACGCGGGTGGCCGTCCTCACGCCTGAGCCTGGAGGCTGTTCCTGCAGCTGTGACCTGCGGGCACTGGGCTGGGAGCCCTAGCCCAGCGCTTAGCAGTCACAGTGCCCTCAGGGCCCGAGTCCCCGCTCAGTGAGAGACCAGCCTCTCCAAGGAGCCACGCCCAGCTTTCCCAGGACGCCCTCTGTTCGCCTTGGCGCTGCCCCCAAATCCAGGCAGCACTGTACAGAAGCCGCTTCTCCCCTCAAAGTGGGCACAGCAGCCTCTGGCACCAGCCTGGGGGAATGGCTTAGGGTGGCCTTGAGCGCGGAGCCACTGGGCTCTGCTGGACCCGCAGAGCAGAGGGGGAGGGGAGGACGAGGGAAGACAGCGCTGGCTCTCCTTCCTCCACAGCACCCCTGCCCTCCGAACTGAGGTATCCTCCAGCTGTGGATCCGGGGACCTGGCCAGAGCAGCTCCGCCCGGGGGTTTATTCCGCTGAGGTTCTGCCTCTGCCATGTGGACAACTGACACCCCCACCTCCGCGCACCCCCCCGCCCCCAGAGTCAAGCCCAGAACCACAGGAACCAGGGAGGAGGGGAGTCCCCGCTCTTCCGTCCTGGGGGCTCCCGTGTGCCCCCCATGCACACACACACTCCCGGCCTGGCCACAGCAGTCCTGGTGGGGCGGTGGGGCTCTCAAGTGCCCCAGTAAAACCAGGCCCAGGTAAAGCCATCACCGCCCACTCTGGGGTGTCCCTCGGCTCTGGGTGAGCCCTCTGGGAAACTGGGAGGCAGCGGGTGTCCCTGGCTGGACTGCCCTGTCTGCAGAGATGCTGCCCCACCTGGGCCGCCCCAGGGGGGCCTGGAGGATGAGCCACGCGCCCGGGCCGGGGGGGGGGGGGTGGCGGGGAGACGTGGCACCGGCGCCCTGCTTCTCAAAGCCGCCACCTTCACATGCGCTGGCGTCCCCCCACCGGCCGTCTGCTCCCGACACACAGGACGCGTACCGGGACCCTCGGCTTCAACACAGACCTCCCTTTACAAAAAAGGAGCAGAACTCATTTTCTGTTTCTTTCTTTTTCTTTTTGGTCTTTAAAGTGACAGAGAGGAGACAGGAGCAGCTCCTACAAACAACAGGCTGTTTTCCTTTTGAAGCCCTCGCTCTCAGAGTGGCCCCCTCCCCGGGCCTCACCCCGAGGGCACCCGGGGCCCCGCTTTGGGAGGGTGGTGGGGAGGCTGGCAGGTGCCCAGTTCTCAGTGCACGGAGACCCCAGGCTGAGGGCGAGGGGAGGGGGCGCCCGCATGTGCGGGCTGGTTTCTGGAAGCCTCCGGCCAAGGGCAGGCCTCACCCCTCGGTGCCCCAGCAGCCAGGCCGCAGCAGGAAGCGCTTGGGGCTCCTGGAAGTTCACAAACCACAGGAGCAAAAGCCTGAGTCAGGGGCGTAAATACGTTCGGCGTGAGGAACCGCTGTGCTCTCCCCCCACACCTGCCCCCGGGGCCCCCCAGACAGGCTGGCCGGCGTGGGGCTGGCGCACTTCTGCACACGGCGGCCAGAAGGCACGTGGCCCCGCGGACGGCACAGGGGACGTGCAGGGCACCCCCGAGTCAGAAGCTCCAGAAGAACAGCCACGCCCTCATCGTCGGTGACCTTGAGGGAAGCAGAGAGGGGAAGAGGTTACCTTGGGGTCAAGTGTGAGGGACAGGCCCCCCGGGGGTTGGACCACCAGCTCAGAGCACCGCTGCAGGGCTTTCGAGCCCGTTCCTCGGGCTCTGTGTCTTGCCAGGGACCCACAGGGACCCCCAGCTCCCACCCACCCTCACCACCTCAGGGGCCCTGTCTCCCTGGTGCCATGTTGTGCCTGAAGCCCGCACTCCCCGTGTCCCTCCCGCCTCCTGGGGTCCCAGACTTTCCCATAAAGGGTGCAGAAGACTTGACGACCTGAAAGCCCAGACCACGGGCCCCCCCATGAAGTACTAGATCCTACTGGACACCCACGGCCGGGGGCCGGGGGCTGGGGGGCTGGGAGGCCGGGGGCGCTAACATGGTTGTGCACCTGACCCTGGGGCTCACAGCTCAGAGGGACCAGTGTGTCACCGTCAGGGTGTGTGGAACGGATACTCTTTTCATTCGGGGGCACCCCCGGGGCTGAGGACACAGACCCTTGAAGAAGAAAACCCTTCCCAGGTCCCCAGACGGCCATCCCCGAGCAGGCCTGGCTGCAGGGGTGGCTGGCACTTCAGCCCAGGCTCCCGCCCCACGCCTCGCACAGAGATGGCGGCCGTGCCCACGGGAGGGGGGCTGGCTGGGGTCTGGGACCGCGGGCAGCGTGGTCTCTGCACTTTAGTGGGGGGGGGTGTGCACATGTCAGGTCTGCAGGGCCACACAGTCACAGGAGGTCCGGGATGGCCAGGGAAGGGGCGTCCAGCAGACAGGGGCTCCTGGACAGGGTGCCCACAGGGTGCACACTGCGCTCTTTCACCAGGAGGGCCCACCCCCACCCTGATGCTCTTGGACCAGACAAGCAGAGATGCTGCTGTACCCGCCCTCGCTCAGCCCCCCAGACGGAGCTGCTGCCATAGGGTCCCGACTGCCCCGGGACCGCCGTGCTGGGAGAGAGAGAGAGGAGGAGAGAGAGCCAGAGAGGGAGAAAGAGACAGAGAAGGAGAGGGAGAGGGAGAGAGACAGAAAGACAGAGAGGGAGAGGGAGAGGACAGAGACAGACCCAACACAGGAGAGGGGCGGCTGGACACGCCAGCCCCACAGGCGCACACGGTAGTAGGAGACCCAGAGGCACGAGGTCTCGGGGAGGTCCGTTCACACAGTGCGAGCGCGAGGTCTGGAGGCCTCTCGAGGTGTGGCCTCTCCTAGCAAATTAGTGAGGAGACCATAAAAACTAAGCAGCCAAACAATGAGGCAAATTCAGCCCTGCAGAGAAGAGAGCGGAGCAGTGTGGAACTGACTCGTGGGCATCCGCACAGGAGCTGGGGCTGTAACACCAGCACCGCATCTGGATTTAGACAAATAACCATGTGTGCGCGCTCGGGGGCGTGCACGCGGGGGGTGCGGCTGTGCGTGCGCGTGCACGCGGGGGGTGCGGCAGGGGAGGCAGGGGTACAAGATTGTTCCTTCCTCATCTTGCACAGGAAGAATGTCCGTGAACGACGCCCAGAGTGTAAAATCTCAAAACAAGAACCAGCAGGAAGAGGGCATCCTTTGGGACATAAATTCATTCAGACACTTGTTATCACTATCGGACTTTTAAAATTTGAATATATGTGACACCGACACAAACAAAACTTAACTGGGAAGAGACGGCGCTCAGGAGCGCCTGTGACGCAGAAGGAGCATTGAAGCCCTTCTCCATTTACATGGAATAAAAATTCCCGGGACGCAGGGCCACACAGGGAAACCCAAACACCCTCGAGCTGGCTCAGCCGCCGGCCCCGGGCTCCCGTGGCGCAGGTCAGACCCCCAGGCCGGCCCGTCCACACCACACCTGCCCCGGGGGGCTGGCCTGGAGGCCCCACGGGGCCCAGACAGGTGTCCACGGTTGGTGGCCCTTCCCTGTGGTGTCACCAAGGCTCGGGCATGTCCTTCCAGGTCCCAACCCAGTGTCGGGGGGCCGAGGAAGGACCCTGGGGCAGAAGGGCTGAGAGCCGCCACGCAGGGCCTGGCTGGGTGCGGGGAGGGGGCGGCCTGTCCTCTTCTGCTCATAATGGCCAGGACTGCGGTGACTAGGAGAGAGGCTCTCCCAGTGTGCCCAGGGGCTCGCCAGGATGGGGACATGGTCTCTGAACATGGCCCCCAGTACCTGCTTGGTGCGGCTGCAGGGACAGGGAGGCACAGGGTGTGGGGACGCTGCTTTCACCCGAGCAGGGACAGGGGGCCACATGTCTGCGTCCGCTGTTGTCACAAACGCCGGAGGCTCAGCCCACACCAGGGGCGCCAGGGCAGAGCCAGACGTCTCCCGATGGGCCCGGGCGCACCGCTGTGACATGGCCCTCGGAAACGGGCACGGAATTACAAAACACACAGCAAAACGTAGAAAGACAGAAACATCTACAAACGGAAAGGAGAATGAACGGCCCTGACTGGACTCTGAGGCCGTAACAACCACAGAGGAAGCAGCTGCCCGAGGACTTGGGACGAGGACCTTGAGGCACAGCCCCCACCCCAAGGACAAGGAGACGCTGAAGGAAACCGTGGAGAAGCCGCACTCACCACCGGGGAGCGGCACGTCAGCCTGCCGTATCCCCCCGCGTGACACAGCTGACACGTTACATGCCAAATCCATGGTACACGGAGAGCTAACATTTGACGTATTATATGCACACGTTAACTGTTGGGGCCCAGTAGGCAAAAATTAACCCTCCAACAATATCTGGCCTCCTGGGCCGCACATGTGGCTTCTATTCATCCTGTGATTTTCTCATTGCTTTGCAAAGGACATATACTTTTAGGCTTTGAATCAACTTGGTTGGTCAGTGGCGCCAGCCCTCCCCTTCCTTTGCTTTCTAGCTCTTTGCCTGCTGTTGGGAGTAAACCTCAAGCCTCTGCCAAAAGATTTGGCTATTCAAGGATGAGTATCTTGCCCTTGCATAACTGATGAGGGGTCTTAAGAAATGTAAATCTCCTCCTAGAAATCTGCAGGCTCATCTTCTGCTTGGAGCCAGACTATTATTAGGGAATCCCTCTCCCGCAATGACTTGATAATTCCTGATATTTACACCTGTCCTGTTAAACATGACCCTTTCCGGAGCATGTCTTCACTTCCAAGACCTTGAACTATGTAACCATTGAAGAAATGATGTAATCACCCATGATATATAAGACCCTGGCCATCTAAGTAAAACGGGGCTTTACCACCATCCACGTTGTCTGTCTGGTCTGTCTTGTCTTGTCCGTCTTCTTTCTTATAGATACGGCGCCGACACCAACCCCCTACTCGGGACTTTTCAACTGGGGTGCGTGGGCTGGTCCCCCGCAGTAAACTTTTCCATACAAATTAAGACCGTCGACCCCTGAGAGGGATTAGGGGCACTGATCCGGCATAATAAAAACTCCATGTAAAACTCTGACTCCTCCCAGAACGTCACTACTGACGGCCTGTTGTTCCCTGGACTGTCACCTACAACAGAGTCAAGACGCATCTTGTGCGTCCTGTGTGTCACGTGCTGTGTTCCTACAGCAAAAGCAGCCAGAGGAAAAGAAATGTCATGAAGAAAACCGAAGGAGGAGAACAATTGACGCTTACAACGTGCGTGTCCGTCGGAAGACATCCATGGACAGGAGACCCGCGCAGCCAAACCCATGTTGTTCAAAGGTCACCTCTACGTGAGCTTCATTAAAGAGCAAGATGTTCAGTATAAGAGGACAGGGATGCAAACACAAACGTCCAGGAACGTTCTGGATCAGAAAAATCAGTGTGAGGGCGCCCAGGGGGCTCCGCAGGCTGAGGGCCTGACTTCGGCTCAGGCCATGATCTCGCGGTTCATGGGTTCGAGCCCCGCATCAGGCTCCGTGCTGACAGCTCGGAGCTCTCTCTTCCCGTCCCCCCTCACACTCTCTCTCAAAAATAAATAAATTTTTAAAAAATTAGGAAAAAAATCAGCTTCAAAGTCATGATTTCTCTTTTAAAGAAATTCCCGGGTCCGCCTGGAGACAAGGGGAAGGGTTGAGAGGGCCCCGGACCCTGGGGAACGGCCGCCCCGGGTCTGGGTGGGAAATGAGCCGCAACCCAGGCTGTGCCCGAAGCGTGGCCGCAGCGTGGGCACCGCTGAGCCTAGCCTCCAGGATGGACAGCCGGAGTCAAGCACTACCCCCGAGGCTGTGCGAGACCACTGGGCACTCTGCGGGGTGCTGGGGGCCGGCTGGGACAGCTGCCCTGCAGGCCTGCGTCCAAGGTCACGCCTGCCCAGAGTGTCACCGCAAGGAGCCGAGGAACGGACCAGGCAGCGAGTCTGAAGAAGACGGGGCCCTGCTGGAGCCCAACGGCACAGGTGTGTGGCGTGTGGTCCCTTCCCCGTGCGCCCCTGGACCTCTGACCCCGGGGCAGGTGCCCGGTGCAGGGGTGCAGAAGCTGCGTGGAGCCGGGGGTGGGTATTCGGAGCAGGTGCGGGCGGGGGGGGGGGGGCGTATAGAAGCAATGACATCCGGGGTGATGTGTGCTCTCACTGTGGGGGCAGCCCCTCCCTGAAGTCAGGAGAAGCCCCCACACCCCAGTACCTGCTGCAAACACCCCCCCACCCGTGAGTGTCCCTGCACGGCCTCGCCCCTGCTCCCGCCCACCTCCCGCACCCAGCCCTCCCTGGCCCTCAGCGCTGCCGGAAGAAGGGAGCGGGAGGAGGGTGCTGGCAGCGGGCGGTGGGACAGGCCTGACTCCCACAGCAGGCTCAGCACTGCCAGAATCACAGGCCTCGGATTCCTTCAGGAACAAATAATTACAGCCTTCGCGGGGGACCGAGGTCCCTGAAGGTGGTGCAGGGAGTCAGCTGAAGACCCGTCTCCAGACCAGACGTGGAAGCACCTTTTCCTTAGAGCTGGGAAAAGCGAAAAGCCGGCTGAGGCTCGCAGCCCCAGGACCCTGCTCTCGAAGGCCCCACAGACAAGGAGGGCGTGGCCCTGGACAAGGGGTCCGGACGCCTCCGCCCAGCCGGCCCAGCACTCGGTACGTGTGTGCAGACTCCGGCCTGTGGGGCCCGCCGCCCACGGGCATGGCCTCCCTGGAGGGCGGCAGGTCCTTCTGGAACAGCACCACACAACCCGCCAGCTTCAGCACCAGCTGGCCCGTCCCTGAGCCCAGCCCTGACGAGGACGAGGCTGGGGACCCGCTGGTGGACAGACAGGCCCCTAAACAATCTGCCGACTAGATAGGAGGCGACAGTGGGCAGCTGGCCCCGCCCCAGGACTTCAGGCTCCGCCCCCAGAGGGGATGTCACCTGTCACCCTCCGCAGGGACGGTGCTGCGGGGTGGGCACGTCAAGGCTCTGATGAGGACAGGCTGGCTCCCCCGTGCGGCCGTCCCAGGGGGCTTGCAGGAGGGGGCAGAGGAGGCTGGACACCGAGGAGGGGAGACACCACGTCGCTCACGAGCCCGGGGCTCCGGAGGGAGCGCGGCCCAGTGGACGCCTGTGGTTCGGGCTCCAGGCCTCCAGAACCAGAACTGATTTCTGTGCTTTCCGAGCCCCGCGTGCGGCTGTTCGGGACCGCGGCTGCGGGAAGCTGCTCTGGGGGCCAAGGCTGACCCCCTGCACGCCGTCCACTCCGTGAGGCAGGAACCCCAGTGCTCGGAGCTGCCCACCCCCCGCCCTTCGAGGGGGCTGCTCTGTGACCTCGAAAAGATCCCTGCCTCCGACACCGTGGCCGCGCAGGCGGAGAGGGGGGCCCTGAGGCCCCTCCAGCTCACAGCCTGGGAATCTTCCACTGGCCCAAGAGGCAGGGAGGGACCCCTCATGGCATTCTGCCCCCCACCCCCTGGTGCACCCCACAGCACCTGGCCCACGCCTCAGCAGAACACCCCCCACAGCCCGCCCCCCACCTTGCTCTGCCCAGCAGGACCCCTGGCCTCCGGCTGCTTCGCAGAGTGCCGTCAGGGCCGCCGGGTCCCTGTCTCCGGCCCCCACCACTCCAGACCCCTGGGGTGCTCTCCCGGTGTGGGGTCTGCAGGCTGAACAAGGCCCCACCCCACCCACGCGAGCCCACCTTCCTGCCCTGTCCCCATCTCAGGCTCTGGCCAGACCCCATGCCCAGGCACCTTGCTCCGCCTCTGCACTGCTCCAAAGTGTCCTCCCCTCCAGTGGCCATTCCCTGGATCTGTGACCCCAGGTCTAATATTGCTCTGAGTGCTGGGTCCCAGGTCGCCTCCCAGCGAAGACTCAGGCCCTCAGACACCGGCCAACCGGGGCCACTGTCCCCTCAGGGAGGGCCACCATGGTCCCCAAGTTCCAGGAGCTGACACTCAGCATCCCTCACTGGTCTCTTCTGGCCTCAGACCTCCGTTCCCTGCTCTGTCCTCGTCCTCCGTGTGTCCCCATCCTGGCCCCCGCTCCTACCGTGCCTCCCCTCCTGCCCTCGCCCCCCCACTCTTGACCCCGCAGCCAAGGGCCCACTCACCCCTCTGCCTGACGTGCCCCAGTGGCTCCCTCTACTCGCAGGATGAGGGGGCAGTGCCGGCCTCAGCAGCCCCAAGCCCGTTTGCCTCCTGCCCCACGCTGCCCAGTGCAGGCTTCCTTCCGCCACAGGCCACAGGCACTCGCTGTCCTTTTGCCTATTAGCTCAGGATTATCTCACTGTTCGCTCTCAGCCATATGTCACCTCTTCCAGGAAGCCTTCCAGGATACCCAGTCCAGGTCAGCTTCCTCACCAGATGCTTTGCTGTGGGGCCCTTGTTCCTTCCCAGCACATTCCTGTGTGTGGTTATGCACAGATCTGGGGACTGGGATTCACAGAGTGAGGTCCTCATGATGCTATGCACCCTCTGTCCCCCACCTAGCGGAGCGCTCAGCCCTCTGTGCGCAGATGCCATGCTTGGGAGCAGTTACCCTCCACCTGTCAGGCTGGGGGGCTGGCCCTGCGCTCTCGGGCACCGCTGCCCCCTGCAGGCCGAGGCCTGGCCAGTCAGCTCTGGAGAGGCCTTGCCCTCTGGCCAGTGGAGCCCCTAGGGCACGGCAGTTGGCAGGAGGGTGCCGGCCCCATTGGCCAGGAGCACAACGGTCTCTACCCCAGGATGCAGCCTCTGGCAACCTGGGAGAGGGGACCTGGGAGGAGCCAGGAAGGGTGTGGCAGTGACTCCAAAGGCCCCCAGGGGACCCTTCACTCACCACCCAGCCCAAGTGGCAGGTGCTCTGGTGACTCCGAGACAGAAGAGGAAAATGAAGCTCAGAGAAGCTAGCTTGCTGGGGCCGGCCGGCAGTGCAGATTCTCTCCAGGGCTGAGGGGCTCGTGGCAAGGGTCCTCGGGCGGCAGCCGGTGGACGTGGCCTAAAGTACCCCCCCCAGCACCGCAGGCCCACCGACCCCCTCCCAGGCGTGCCCAGGTGCGAGCGACCAGGACCTCTCAGTGCGGCCACGCCCCCCAGCATCTCCTGCAAGTTCCGGGGGCACCCCTGCACCGGCCCCTGCCGCACTGGACTTGCCCGGAGATGGCAGTGCCCAGCTTCCCCTCGAGGAGCAGGCGACCCCCTTCACCAGCGCCAGCGGATACTCTCCTTGGGACACGATCTCCTGTCCTCGTAAAACTAAACGAAAGAGCCAATCAGGCAAAGCAGCTCTGTGCTTTGGGGCTGAGAAGACCCAGTGTCCCACGCTCCCAGAGCCCCATGCAGTGCTGGGGATGGCGTGGGCACAGTCCCGGAGCCAGAGGACAGAGACAGGGGGACGCTCAGAGATGGGCAGAAACAGAGAGGGAGAGAAAGGCAGAGGGGAGGTAGGGGCGGGAGCGGGGAGCAGCGGGTTGTGGGCAGAGGCCCTACAGCCGGCAAACCTGTCGGGCAGGATTCTTCCCTCTGCTTCCTGGTAAACAGAACCAGCCCTGAGCCCCCAGGCCACATTCTCCCAGCGGGGGGCTCCCTGCCCGCCAGGCCGCACTGTTCCTCCCCCACCCCAGGGTGGGCTCTGTCCCCCGTAAGTGCCCCGTAAGTGCCGGTCAGGGATCGGAAGGTCACTCTTGAGGCCTGACTGCTCACACGCCCTTGCGGACCCCACGGGCCCACGCGCCTAGGGGAGGTGCCCAGCCTCCACACTGGCCCCAGACCGGCCACAGGCAGGACGGGTGCGGGGGAATCTGACCTTCTCCAGACCCCTCCCCACAACCCCACGGCCCGACACAAAGACCCGGAGCTCACGGGGCTGTGCCTGTCAGGGAAGGACAGTTGTGTGTCCCCGAGGGGAAGCTGTGGACCCCTGGGAGTCTTCAGGGCCCTGACCCGGCTCCAGGCAGGAGGCAGGTGGAGGGAAGGGTGAGGATAGGTTTCAAGAGTCCCGGCGGGGACCCTGCCCGGGCGCACCCCTCGCCCCTGCTTCCCTGACCCGAGGGCCCCCCAGCACACGTGGTGCAGCAGGGAGGGGGCCGAACCCCACAAGCCCCTCCCCAACCACACATCGCCCCACTGAGGCCTCAAGGCCCGAACTGGGAACCCCGCAGCAGAAAGGCAGACGGGCAGGTGGACCAGACCGGACAAGGTCAGCCAGAGGTCACAGAAACGAAGGCAGAGGTCCAGCTGGGGGGGGGGCACTCCTCTGACAGCCCTGCCCCCCCGCTCCCCGCTTCTGTGGGCATGGGCTGAGGGGCCGGGAAGAGGGCTCTGGCCCGACCTCCACAGGGGCCCCCACCACACACACTCCGGTCCAACGCAGGCAGCCTGACAGGACCTGCCTCCTCCTGTAGGGACAGACGGAGAGGGGAGTGGGCACCGGGGGGGTCACCACCGGGGCCAGTGACCGCTGGACACACCCCGCTACCCAGGCCCCAGAGCAGGCGGGACTGTCCGATGGGAACGCACCCAGCCTGATACGCTGCCCAGTGACCACAGACATGCTGCCTGGTGCCACCCCAAGCCCAGGCAGGGACACCCCCCAGCCCCATTGGGGCTCCTTCTAAGGCCTGGAGGGGAGATACCGGCCCTGGGACAGACCCCAGAGTGCCTGACGGACACAGACCGGGGAGCCATGCGCCTGCTGATTAAGGGGGTGGGGGCTAAGGCCGCACAAGTGCCACAGGAGGGCAGGATGCGCTGGGGACAGGGGGGAGGGGAGGGGGTGACCCCTCAGAGTGAGCAGAGGAAGCCAGCTCCCCCAAACCTGCTCCTTCTCCAGAGGCTGATAAAGGGGGAGGGGGATCCTTCACGACCCTTTGGAAACGGCTGCAGAACACCAACCAGCCCTGTTCTCCGCACGGCGCTGACGAGTCCCCATCGCGGAGCCCCCGACGCTGCCGCCCCGTGGAGCAGGACCGTCTGCCCAGCGGCCGCCCTGCGAGCTGCCAGCTGGAGGGCGGAGGCCTCCCAGCAGAGCCGGGGCTGCCCTGGCGCACTCACCTGGTCGGGAGCCCGGCTTACGTCTCAAACTCGGTTAAGAGCTCCCTGATCTCCGGGGCCGCGTGCTGCGCCGCGGTCGCGGCCTCTGTTATGGCTTTCCGATACATGCCCTTCTTCTTACGGTTAAATCTCAGTTTGAAAAACTCAGAGAAGGGGGAGAGCTTGGCGGTAGACAAGCACGACGTAGTCGGAGAACCGAACCACGAGACTTTGGCTTCTTGCCAGGAAGGCTCCCCGTCCTCCTTCTGGCTAAGACTGATGTCAAGGACACGCGCCGGCCACCAGGGAAAACCATGAATCTTACCCCACACGATGTCCCCCACGGCCACGGTCCTGCCGTCCTCCGTAACGCACTTGGAGACGCTCTGCGTGTGCAGCCTGACTGTCAGGGGCGGGACGGTCGGCCTCGCGTCCCCGGATGCGGACCTCACAGATGCTCCGTCGCCGGCCAGGCCACACGTGTCCGGCGATGGCACTTCTGAGCTGGAGGATTTGGACTCGTCCAGGCTGTCGCCACTCCACCTGGACTCGCGGGCGCAGTGCGTCCCCCTCCTGGGGCAGGCGGCGAGGAAGGCCAGGCCGTCTCGCGCGTGTTCACCCTGGGGACGCTGCTTGAAGTCGTCATCCTCGCCAGAGCTTCCGGAAGACGAGTCCACCGGCCCACGGCGGGGGGAGCAGTGGCCCGGGAGCGCGGGTGAGCTGGCCCGGGGGCCTCGCCCGTGGCCATTGAGCGCCTCCACCAGCTCGGCCCTGTAGACGGGCTCCCGCTCCCCGGCCCCTGGGTGGTGGGGCTTCAGGCGGATCTTGGGGGGCGGCAGGCTGGTGCCCGGGGGCCCGGGGCGTGTCAGCTTCAGCTTGGGGATGGAGGCGGCGGGCCCGCTGGGGTCCTGGCTGCCACCGTGCGGGGCCTGGGAGGGGCAGAAGGGCTCGAGGGACCCGTGCACGCGGGAGGGGATCTCCACGACCTCGCCGGTGCCCTGCGGCGTGCTGTAGGAGATCTTGATGGCGGGGCTCCGCGGCACCCGGGCCCTGTCCTCTCGCTTCTCCTTCTTGCTCCTCCTCGCGGTGGCCGTGGAGTCGTTGCCGCTGGCGCCACCGGCCGTGTCCTCCAGCTTGCGGGGCTCCTTGTCGAGGCCGGGCCCGCTGCCCACCCTCCTGCGCGGCCTCGGGGCTCCCTGGGGGGCAGGGCCGGCTTCGGGGGGGCCTAGCGTGCTCTTGCACTTCTCACAGAGCACCTGGCGAGGCCGCAGGAGGATGGGGCTCAGGGCCAGCCGGCCCAGGTCACGGTTGCGGGACAGACGCCGACGTGTCCTCTTGATGGTCCGGGGCGGCGGCTGCGGCACCCACTGCTGGTAGGTGCTTCTTAGCCAGAGCGGGGGAGGGTAGGGGGCACCTTCAAAATATGGCGGGAACGGGGGCACGAGCGGTGGGGGTGGCTTGGGATCTGCAGTCTCCGTGGGCTGGTCCCCGCTGGGAAGTGGTGGGGGCACTGTCCCCAGCTGCATCGCCTCTCCGTCCTGCTCTGTGGGGGTCGGGCCATGGCAGCCGTTGACTGGAGGGTCCTCGGGCTGGGGCAGCGGGGCGGACAGGGGCAGGCCGAACAGGCCGGACCTGGCGGGGGGAGACAGAAGGGGAGAGTCAGGACAGGAAGGACGCCGCTGCACCGGGTCCCCGGGGGAGGCAAACACCCCCAGGTGTGCGCCACAGGGGACTTCTGGTGGGGGGGGGGCACATGCTCTACGCAGTCTCCTGACCAGCGCGGTGGCCACCTCTAGGGTCTGCAGGGCCCCGATGTCCTATCTTGGTTCGAGGTAACAAGGAGAACACAGGCTCCCAGCTGGAGACCTCCCAAGGCCCTGGGGCAGGCACGGGGGCCTGGGGGCCCGGGACAGGGGCTGGGGTTCTATGATGTGGCTTGGCTGGGCCTGGGGGCGGCTGGCTGCTCCGGCCAGTGGACCCGTTCACGGGCCGTGTCCACCTTCTCCCTCCTCCCTGAGGGAAGACCCCAAGCATGCTCCCTGGAAGACCCCTAGTCACAGGGCCCAGGACAGCCATAGGACCTGGGTCCCAGGTGCTGGCTTTGGGACGGGGGGGAGCGGGGCAGCAATGCCCTCCACAGGCCAGAGAGGACGGGAGTCAGCTACCAAACCAGAACCCTGAGCCTGGAAGTGAGATGGCTCCCTCCTAAATGCTGACTTGGTCCCAACTGTCCCCACAGCCTTTGGGTGAGAGTGACACCCATACCACCCCTATCCACCACAGCCGGGGAGGACCATCCCTCCTGCCCGGCACCCCAGGCCCTTCCCACAGGACCTCTCGCTCCAGGACGGAGAGGGGGCCAGGCTGTGTCGACGAGGCTCCGAGACCCGTGGGGAGGGAACACGAGAGGGTGGGAGGCCCATCTCCCACGAGGACGCACGGCCAAGGCCAAGGGCACTGGGGCGCCCCCAGGGCTCCGCAGCCGAGCCTGTCCAGCCGGGCCTGCCCTCTCCGCAGGCGGCCTCCACTCGGACGTCTGGGCACCTCGGGGTGTTTCGTTGTTGAAGTCGGCGGTCAGCGCGCTGTCCCCCTGACCCCGTGCGCTGAAGGTCGGGAGGCCGCGTTTAACTCGCCGCGACCCCATGAAGCAGGAAAACACTCCCTGCTCCAAACAGTGGGAACCAAGGCGGAACGTCGCACACCTTCCTCCAGCGGAGACGTGACGTAACCCGCGAGGCTGCTTTTGCTAAAAGCTGTCACTTTCTACGCACGGAGACAGACCCGTGCCAAGTCAGGGGAAGCACGGCACTTCTGTGCCCGCCGTCAGCCACGAACCTGACCGGAGTGCAAGCGAGGACCGAGCGCTCTGCCTTTTCTGTTTTCAAACAGTTTCTCCACGTACTGTTCTCGGGAAGAATCCGGCCAGCTAAGAGGGCCCGCGGCGCAGGAGCGCGGGTCCTCTAGGCCCCAGGTGGACGCATTAACGAACACGGGTCACACCTGCCGTGTGGACACTGCCCCGGTTTTGTTCAAGTCAAGATCATGGTAAAAGCCCGGAAACTACGACCTTCCTCTCCTATCAAGTTCCTGTCTATGTGTCCCCCCGCCCCCATCTGGTCTTCGTGGGAGGGGCGATGGGTGGGGGCGGGGCTCACATTCTTCTCCTTATGACCAGAGAGTCCTCAGGCCATGGCCACGTGTCCCAGGAAGACTGCTCCTGTCCTCTGTGTGGCCAGACAGCTGACCCGTAACCTGTAAGTGTGAGCAAGGGGGCCGAAGGGGAGCAGAGGGCCAGCCTGGCAGGGAGCACCCGGCCACGGGCCGCAGTGGAGCACCGGCTCCCTCGGAAATGGGCTTCTGCTCTGGGGCGGTAGCGGCCATGGTGAGCCCCACCCCCTCCATCCTCTGCTGGGCATGTGGCTCGTCACGTGCCCCGTGGCCCAGGACGGCCAGGCCACTCCCTGGGCTGCACGTGCTGCGGCCCCTGCGGCCACAGGCCCCACGTCCCGCTGACCAAGAGCGGTAGGGAGTCCACTCCGCGAGTGCTGGCCGCCTGCACTAGAGGACTTACACACGCGGACAGGCTGGGACTCTTGGGGAACAGGCACCCCGGGTCATGCCCTCACCTGGAAAAAGGACTCCACAGCCTGGCACTGGGCACACGGCCTCCATGGCCCCAAGAGCCACCACCAGTTTTTGGAAGTCAGGGTTTACTGGCGGCAGCCACGGGGGCTTGTGTTCGGACTACCCTTGGCTGCCTTCCTGTCCCCCCGCCCCACCCCCCAGCACTGCCGAGAAGCCGGGACAGAGGACAGATGCCAGGCCCAAAATAGCGACCGTGCAGCCCTCCCAGGAGAGTCTGAGGGGGTCCAGGTGTGGGAGGCAAGGCCCGGCCCAAAGCCGCCCCCACTCACACCACGGTTGTGACCCACAGGCCGTGTCACCAAACCTGACCTTGCGTTCCCAGAGTGGGGACCGGACCCCACACTGCAATCAGCACTTGGTTCTTTCCCTTCAGTGAGCACCTCATGGGCGTTCAAAACAAAGCACTAAACACATGTGCTCACACCGAGGCACACGCGTGTGCAAATGCACTCACGTGGGCATGCACACACGCATGCGTGCACACACATCCCCACACACGCATATTCACCCTGAGCTTCTGGGCCAGGGTGCTCACTGCCCCCTGCTGTTAGGGGTGTCAGGATCCCCAGCATGGAACCGTGGCACCCCATGCACAGGCCTCAAATGAAGGGGGTGTTGGCCAGGAGAAAGGGGAAGCCAGGAGGGCCTCAGCCCCCACAGCCGTGGGCCCCGCCAGAGGGTGACGTCGGGAAGAGTCGCAGTGCACGAAGCCCCCAAGGAGCCCCCCGAGGGACAGCCTCAGCCCCAGTGGGACCTCCAGGATGGCCAGGATGTCACTCGAGATTGGCCCCTCACTGCGTGGGCACGGAACAAGGGCCACAGTGAAGGTCCCAGAACCTGAGAGGAACCCCTACGGAGGCCTACAGGCCCAGGGATCCCACAGACCAGGAGGGCCACACAGCAGAGGGCATCCACCCCTGGCACCTGCAGGGGTGCTCCCAAGGCCCCCCAAAGCCCACTTTCCGCCCCCCTTTATAGGCCCGCAGAGTGTGACCAGGGCGTGCTCTTGTGCCCCCCTCGACTGCATCCCCACTGCCGCTCCCAAGCTCCTCTGCTGTCACCCCACTCAGAGCCAGCCCTCAACCCCAGGCTCCCCGCCCATCCCACGCCTGTGCCCCCTACCAGCCTGCCTGTGGGGGTGCAGAACCCCTCCTGCCAGCCAGGGCCCAGGGCACCCCAGAAGCCAGCCCCCTGGGCAGGTCCTTTCTGTCACCCAGAACGGTCTTCCCTGCAGAAGCCTCCTCTGTGAGCTGAGGGCAGGCCCGCCCTGGGGCGTCTGCTGTCTCCTCTGGGGGGAGGGGGGGGCGGGGTGTCACTCCACCCCCGAGGCCCTGAAGCGGTGCTCCAGGGAAGCCCCTCCCCCCACCCCGTTTATGACACACCTCTCAGAAGTCCCTGCGTGTTTACAACAGTCCCAGAGACCTGTGCACGTGCCCTACGGCACGGCTGCGGACAGTGCCCCCTCCCTGCCCGGGTAGGTCGAACACAGCTTCACAGAGGCCGCAGGGCCCAGGCGGCGCCGGCGCCTGCACCTGCCCCGCACGGGGGCCGCAGCCTCCGGGTGAGGGGGGCGGAGGGAATGGCGGGGCCCCCAGATGTCAGCTGCAGCCTTGGGGACGGGCCGGCAGACCCAGCCCGCGGCCCCGTGACTTCACAGGCTGCCGCTTCCTCCCGGTGACCCGCGCCCTGCCCAGGCCACACCCACAGCGGCCTGGTGGGTAAACAGCAGCCAGAGAAGGGCTCACCCCCCAGGCGGCAGGCCAGCCCCGTGAGCACACAGCACCTCCCTTCCCTATTTACCGATGGCCAGGGTGCTGAGGGGGGCCAGGGCACAGAGGGGGTCTAGTGACAGCAGGGGTCTGGGCTCCGGTCAGCTCCGCTGCCTCCAGGCACAGACGCAAGCTGCTCTCCGGGGAGGCATCTCCGCACCCCGCCTCCGGTGGGGTGACCTCAACGGGACTGGAGGGCACGAGGCATAGCAACACCGCGGGCTGTGGTCTGCCTAAAGGGCCCACCCCCTCGGCGAGGCCAGGCTGTGCTGACATTGGCACGCGCCCAGGGACGGAGGCCCCGGCCAGCCTGGCAGTGCCCCACAGGTGATGCCGCAGGGCCTTGGCAGGCGAGAGGGCTGGGGCGGACGAGCCAGAGAGACAGCCCCGTAGGCCCAGGTGCCCGCTGTCCCGCCCTCTGCTGTGCCGAGGGTCCTTGCCGGACCCACAGCCGCCTACCCAACGATGGGGTAGGTGTGTGGGAGGAGGGGCCCCAGAGTGCCTGGCTGGCCAAGGTTGCCATGCAGGAAACGAGGGACCCGAAACAAACCACCACACAGCGTCCTCGGGGAGCCTGGGGAGGGGCAAATAGCCTGAGCTCTGACGAAAGCTGGGGACCCTGAGGTGAGAAGCCCGGGAGACTCTGACGGGGGTCAGACCCAAAAGCAAAGCAGTTTTTCCTCCAAATCCCCACTCTGCTGAGAAGAAGCCATGGCCATCTGGCACGGACACCGGGGCCCAGAGAGGAGCAGCCTGGCCTGCAGTCCTTGGCAAGACACCAGCGGCCGGGCCTCAGCTCACCCGCCCTCCCCAAGGTCTCACCCATGCAACCAGCTCAGCAAAGCCCCGGAGCAGCCGGCCCGGGCTGGCACGCGGCCAGGAGGAGCCGGCCGGCCGCCTGCCAGAGCTCCCGGCCTCCCCCGCGGCCTCTCGGCTCTACCCACCGGGGACCCAAGCATCTGCGGAACCTGACGGCGGCCTCCGACCCCGGCCAGGTCCACGCGTGCCCCGGACCCTCCCTCCTTGTCCTCGAGCTTGGGAGAGGCTCCCCCGGTGTCCTGTGCAGAGGTGAGGAAACGTGGCTTCTGGAGCAGAAACACCCCAGGGGACCATCCCAGGAGCCCGCAGTCCCAGGACAGGCCTGAGCCCCAATGGCGAGGCCCTCCCTGGGCCGGGCTCCCCCCTGCATGTTGGTTTAGAACGCATACGGCAGGCTCTCTCCTCTGCAGCCAGGCACACAGGGAGAGGCAGGAGCGGGCTGGCTGGGAAGGCAGGGTAGCCTTGCCAGGCCTCCAGGCTGTGGCGGCCTCCGGGCCCACTTCTGCTCAGGGACTTGGGGAAAACAGGGAAGTCCCAGCCTGGACACCAGAGTGACCCCTTGTCTAGGCCCATACATGGGAGGTTATCCTCCCCCATGGGTAGACTCCGGGTCTTGGGGACAAGCCACGGGGCCAGGCTGTCACACCTGGCTCCCAGAGTCCCAGGCTCAAAGGTTTAAGGGACCACCAGCATCATCCCAGTAAAGCTCAGCTGACCGCACCCTGTCGAAGCCATCTGAGGGCTCCCCCAGCCCACCCCCTGCATCACCTCCAGGCTGGCCAAGTCCCTTAGGTGGCAGCTGCCTGCCATCCCCAGACCCTGCCACCCTGTGACACGCTGGGCACCCCTGGCCCCTGAAGACAAGCAGGATGTGCCCAGCAGGGCCTGGACCTGGTGTCCATCCTAGTTCGTCCAGTGAATCATCCCAGGACCGGCCACCAGTGGCCAGGCCTCCCTCCTGGACAAGGGGGTGGGCCTGGGATGGAACGGGGGTGCCCTCCTGCCGGGGTTCCTGACTGGCTGGAGTCCCCTCTCCCGGGGGGGGGGGTCACAGAGGCCCAGGAGGCTTGCACGGCAATGCACCCTGGATGACCACAACTGGGGGAGTTGGAGAAACACCAACTCAGAGATGAAGGCCGGGGGCCTCGCGTGGCCATCAGGCCTGACGGGGCAGCTGGCCGTCAGGACTCCTGTTATCCTGGAGACCATTTCTTCCCCGCTGGGGCCAGCCTCAACAAGGGCCACCCCACTTGGAGGACCTCAACCCCAGGGGTACCCCAAGCCACCCACAAAACAATGCCCACACCCCCCTGCACCCCAGCCTGAAGAGTCAGGGCAGGCCTGGGCCATGTGCATCCTTGCTACCCCAGAAGGGAGCACAGCCTCGCCGGGAGCGGGGGGACTCAGCCCAGGTACACAGGGGGCGCTCAGCAAACTCGGGGGAAGGCCGAGAGGGCGGGCACTCAGCAGCGGAGGACCTTCCTTCAGAGCACACAGCAGCCTGGCAGCGGGTCCCAGGCGCGGGTGGGAGGCAGCTGCTGAGACCTCGGGGCCTCTGTGAGCTCGTCCTCCCGTGAATATCTGGGGACGCAAACCCGCCTCCCAGGGGGCCCCGGGAGGGGGTGCCACCTCCCAAATGCCCAGAGAGTGACACTGCTCACTGGGCCCTGCTCCAGGACGGGGAAACAGACACTCACGAGGACCCCTCCCCTAGGACGGTCCACCTTTGCAGGGGCCTCAGGCTCCCGGCCCCCCAGGCTCTGGAGGCTGCTGCGGATGGCAGTTACTGGCACGTGCCTGGCTGTGCACCATGGGCACACTGGCAGCTGTGGCCTCGCTGCCCTGACAGACCCCAGGTGACCCCGCTGCTCTGGGACCCATGGGCCCCCGGAGGTGGGCGGCCATGTCCTCCCGGCCGGCCGGTGCCCGCCCCCAGGACAGGGCCTCTGCTGAGCGGCCCTGCCACCGTCACACATGGGGGAGGGGCAGCAGGCACCCAGGAGGAGGAACCGGCCCTGAGGAAGGCGGATCTGTGCTGTGGACACCGCAGCCCAAGACCAGACACCCGCTGCCCACAGCACCCTGGCGGGCAGGAAGCTTCCAGGAGGCCCCACCTGACGAGCAGGCCATAACAGGAGCACTGAGCTCAACACGGTGGGCAGGGAGCCGAAGGCTGGGTGAACCAGAGGTGGCAAGAGAGGGGGAGAGGGTGGGCAGGGGCAGCCGCAGGACCACACCTTGGAAGGCCAGAGGTGCGGGGGGATCTTGGGACTCCCCCGAAGGACGAGGGTCCAATTCCAATCAGAAGGAGCCACGGCCGAGGAGAGCAGCACCCCCCGTGGCCCTGGCTCTGGTCACAGCCAAACGTGGCCCTGGCGGGGCTGACACCCACGGGAATGCGGCTGAGGATGCCAGCGTGGCCTGCTTCCTTCCACGGGGCTGGGGGGGCAGCGGGTGAGGGGGTGTTGGTCTCCACACCTGGTTAGCCACAGCCTCCAGGAGGGGAGCCCAGGTGGAGGCAGAGAGAGGGGAGTGAGGCTGCTGCCTCGGCGGACATTCCCACCCACAGGTCGGAGGGGGCCCACGGCCTCCCTGTGCTCTGCTGGGGAGCCCAGGAAACCGAGGGGGGACGCCTCTGCTGCAAGTCCCCCTCTCCAGAGAGGAAAGGCCAGGCAGGGCTGTGCAGACAAAGCCTGGGTCCAGCCTGCAGAGCCCCGGGAGCAGGAATGGCCCCGGGCTGGCAGTCCTGCCTGAGAGAGGAGGTGCTGGCCATCAGGGGCAGGGGACCTTGGCCACCCGGGGGGTACAGGCTTGGTGGCTTCCAGGTGTCCCTGCTGCAGCCCGCGCCCCCCACCCCCACTTGGTCCCGCCAAGCACTCTCTGTGGTAGCCAGGGCGGAGCAGGGCGACAGTCGCCGGGAGGCCATATGTTAAATCACATGACTGGTGCATAAATGGCTTCTGGCACATCTAATGAAGAGATAATGCCAGCAGGGTAACTGTTGAACAGTGATGGTCTTCCTGCCACGTCCACGCCGGCACAACCGAATCTGGGCTCCACGAAGGGAAAAAGTTGGGCCTCCGCAAGGGGAGCCATTTACTGCTCTCAGCTTGGAGATAAGGCCCAGCAGGAGCACCAAGACATTAGTGCCTGATTAATGCCTAATCATTTATCTGCGCGACAGCTCACTACCATGTGACACTGTATCCAGGAGACTCTTCCTGCTGCTGAGTCCCTCCAGCAGGCGCACCTGTGCGTCTCAGGATGATGCGCCCCCAGGCCTGCCCGGGGACCCCCTTCCAGCCCGGAAAGCGGGGCTCCGGCGGCCCCCGCGCCCGCCATCTCCACTTGTACCTCCTCTCTCCCCCACTGCCCAGGGGCTCCTCTGTGGGAAGCAGCGCTCCGCGGGTTAAATCCCACCGCTGGGCACAACTGCTTGCCATCAATCCAAGCCTCAGCCCCCGAGTCGCTCCTAGGAATCTGGGGGGCTCAGGGCAACAGACAGGGCACCCCCACTTGTGAGCGACCGGCAGGGCACGGCAGGCGCACATCCGAACCCACTCCCCCGCCGCCCCCCAACCAACAATTCTGAAAACAGCCAAATTCAACAGTGCGTCTGAACAAAGAAAAGTGCGTTAATTATGGCAGACGTGCGGAGTTCGGGAGCCGGCGGCACGCGGCGGCGGCGCGGGGACTCCCCCTGGGCGCCCACCGCCGCTCCCGCCCCGCAAGTCGCGACGACTTTGAGAGGCGCTCTGGCCCCCGAGGGGCGTCCGCGCGCTCGCGCCCCGAAGCCCCGGGCCCGGGAAACCGAAAGCGGGCGCCGGCGTCGAGCCTGCCCCGCCCCGGAGCCGGTCCGGGCCCCCGCGCCAGCCGGCGGGGGTGGGGGGAGGGGGGACGCCCCGGGAGACCCAGGGGCGCCCCGGGGCCCGCGCCCCCGCCCCCGCTCACTTTTTCGTGCAGTCCAGCAGGATCCCGGCGAAGCTGCGCTCGCCGCAGCTCACGGTGACCAGCAGCGCGCCGTTGACGACCTGCTCCACCCGCACCGGCAGCCGGCAGCCGGCCCGCGGCTCCATGCTCCCGCGCCGCGTCCCGGCCCGCGCGCCCCCGCCCCCGCCCCGCTGCCGCCGCCGCCGCCGCCGCCGGGTCAGCCCGCGCGTGACGCCGCCCGCCGGCCGCCTGACGTCACAAAGCTCCGCTCGGGGCGGCCACCGCGAGCGGGCCGGGGCGGCGGGGGGTGGGGCGCGCGGGGCACCCCCGCCCGCGGACGGGGGCCGGGGCCGGGCGCCTGGGAGCCGGCGAGGAAGCGCATTGCGGACCCCCGGCACGGGGCAGGGCTGGCTGCGCTCTCCGCCGGGCTCCGCGGCCGCGAGCGCCCGCCCAGAGGACTTGTGGGCCGGAGCTCAGGACCCCTGCCCCGGGGCCGACCCCCTGCCCCGAGTCCCCGCGCCGGCCCTGCCCGGCCCCCGCCTCCCCGCGCCCCGGCGCCCCCCGCCTCCGGTCTGGCACCCGGTGGCCACCCGGCACTGCGGGGAGGAAGTCCGGGCGACGCGAGCAGGAAGCCGGTCGGGCCGGGCGGAGGAGACGCGGGTGCCCAGGGGGCACTGCCGGACGCCCCGCGGCGGCCCACTATAGTCCTCGTCGCGGAGGGGGGCACTTGGCGACCCTCGTGCGCTCGGCGCCTCCGCGGGCAACCAGAGGGCGCACGCCCGGCTCGGGGCTGCCTGTACGCCTGGGGGTGGCCCGAAACGGCGTTGGGGAGGGTGATCGGTCGGCAAGTCTCGGCCACGCCCCCCCGGGTCGCCGTGGAATCTGCCGGTTGCGTGCGACCCCGCTGCGCCCAGAGGGCCCGGAGCCCCGTGCCGCGTTCACAGAGCAAAGGACTGCCTTCCCCGAGTGACAGCAGGGCTCCCCCATGCGCGCAGCTGCCCAGCTGGGGGTAATTGGAGGTGCAGGCGCCGAGCGCACGCGGGCACCGCCGGGGACCCCCTCCGGAGCCCTGTGCCCGCGCTCCCCCAGCCTAGCAAAAGCTCTCCACTAGCCCTAGCCTTTGCGCATCTCGCACCTCGATCCGGACCCCGTAACCGGCCGCCCTTAGGGCTGGCCTGTTATAGTGACCTTGCCTCGGACCGGCAGGTCCCTTGAGCCAGTCTTGCAGCGGCTGGCTGGGCACAGGGGATTGGCGGGCTGTTGGGTTGTCCTGACGACCCGGACGCCGCCAGGCCCCGCCCCTCCTCCAGAGTCCAAGCCCTGCCCCACCCGGGTCGGACCTGCGCCGTGGCCGCCACCCCTGGCGCCGCCGGGGACAGTCCGGGCCACAGTGGCGCCGCTCCTCCTCGCCCTCAGGCGGCCGCGCGGCGCGGGGACAGGCCGAGGGGAGTCGGGCGGAGCCAGGGAGCCCTCGGGGAGCTGGCGGCGCCTCACCGCCCGGTTTTACAGGGCTGAGGATCAAGGCCCAAGGAGCCTTAGGGGAGGCCTGGGAGCCCAGATAGCGCGTGTTTTCTGTATGGCTTGGGGTTCCTCTGCAGAGTGAGGCGCTTCACCAGGAGCCGCCCCCAAACCTGTCACTGTTGGGCCCGCACCAAGAGCGTGGCTGCTGCTTTGCCCACAGGCCTTTGCAGCCACCCCCCCCAAGGGGAGGGGTGACTTGGCAGCGGAAATGCCAGGTAACAGGGGCCAGAGGCTGCCTACCTGCTCAGCACAGGTGGAGGCGTGTCCCAGATGCCTCCTGGGCACAGGGGACCCACACCACAGACCTGGGTGCTGGGGTCTGACTCAGCTCCCGGACCCCTGGGGACATCACAGGAGCGGGCATGGCAGTGTGTGCCCAGGGGGCTGGGTGTAGGTGGGAGGTGCCTGGAGGATTGAGTGAGCAGGTCACCACCCTGGGCAGAAGGGCCCCGGAGGGCAGACGTGGCGGGTGCACTGAAGGGGGGCTCTGGGGTCACTCCCGGGCCTTACCGGGAGGAGCAGTTCGGGCTGAGGAGCCCGAGGGAACAGTGTTTGCTGGACGGGGAGGGGCCCGAAGACCCACCCTGCAGCTCTGGCTGGGCTTCCCCCCCAGGGGCTTTCTCTCAGCCTCAGCCCCACTCAGCTGTGTGCGGTGCCTTTTTTAAGTGAAGTTGGAAGCCATTTTCAAAACCTCGTTCTCTGGGAGCAGAACCTGAAGGCACAGCAAGACCTGAGTTTGATTTGCAACTTCAAGGGTGGCTGTTTCGGGCCCTCCCCCAGCCCAGACCCTGGCTCCCAGCCCTGGGAGGAGCACTCCAAGCCAACTCACTTTCTCCCTTACAGACTTCCCCGCCACAGAGCTCTGATTAAAACGCAGATACCCTTAGGAAGGGGCCAATCAGCCCTGGGGGCCTGCGTGCTGACCCCGCTAGCTGACTCTGGACCCAGTGTTCTATCCTCTGAGTGTCCCCTTCAAAGGCCACCGCTACACACGCTGACCAGCCCAACCTGGCAGGTCTGCCCAACCCGGCCAGCAGGTTCTAGACAGAACAGGCCCAGGCAGTGGGAGAGATGCCCTCGGGCTCCAGGGGCCCCCAGGCCCAGGGAGAGCCAGCTGGGAGCCTCCTCCCTGGGTCCCTGGACTCTGCCCCCAAAGCCTCTGCTCCCTGCTGCAGGCACCGGCCGACCCAGTGCCCAGCCCGGGCCTGGCCTGCCCAGCAGACCGAGCAGGGCCGGCAGGCCTGGCGAGATGGGCAGGGGAGTGTGGGAAGGAGGACAAGAGACCATCCAGCCCTTACGGGCTGAGCTGAGTGGCCACGAGCCGGCAGGGGGGCGGCGGGGTGCTCCAGGGCGGTGCCAGCCACTGTGTCCACCTCCCCTGGGGTGTGGCTTCTGTGCTGGTCTTCAGAGGTCCTCCGGAATCTGCCCCCACACCCCCGCTCCCTGCCTCCCCCCTGCCAGACCAGCGCCAGTGTCCCTCCTCCAGGACAGGATGGGGCCCTGAGAACCAGGGCCTGGGGGGGGGTTGTCGGATGTCACGAAACGCCCACGTGTTAGCACCCATCCCTCGTCTGGGGCAGAACAGGGTCACCAGCTGACTAGGCCTGCCTGAGGCTGGCCCTGGCATGCGGCCCAGCGGTGTCCCCAGAGGCAGGAGCGCCTGGGAGTCTGCTTTGCAAATGCTGAGCCCAGGGCACCCAAAACCTCCCCTGCGGGTCACAGATCCTGTTGGAAACATCTGTTTGGTTCTGTTCCCCCCTGGACACCGTGGGTCTGCAAGACCAGTGTGGTTCTGTCTGACTGCCCTGCAGGGTCAGGTCTGCAGCCCTGTCCCCGCCCCAGGGATCATGAGGACTATCCCGTCTTAGGAGGGGGCTTCTCACAGGCCTGGGGGGGGGAAGCTGCTGGGACTCCCCGGAGGTGCTCCAGAGAGTGGTTCTGAGGACCGACTCAGGCCGGGCTGCTGGAGTCCTGCCGCCTGACCCTAGGGCACCTCCTCCCTCCCCTGGGGGTCAGTGCCAATCACGGCGGCAACACAAAGCCCCCCGTGGGGTAAACTGCCTGACGTGGGCACGGCTTTGGGTGGCCCTGGCCCCAGGAAGGACTCTGCAAGAGTGGGCACATCTCGGTCATCACCACCGCCGTGGCCTGTCCCCATCAGTGTCCCCTCTGCGCCACCTCTGTCATCATCACCACCTTCACCTGTCATTGTCACTGTCACCTCTGTCATCACATCTGTCACCACCACCTGTTATCACCACCACCACCTCTGTCACCGCCATCACCATCATCTCTGTCGCTGCCATCACCTGTCGTCACCACCATCACTTGTCATTATCACTATCACCTCTGTCACCACCATCATCTCTGTGATCCCCACCATCACCTTTGTCATCACAACTACCTGTCATCACCATCACCTGTCACCACCTCTGTCACCTGTCATCATTACCATCATCTTTGTCATCTCCACCATCTGTCATCACAACCTGTCATCACCATCACTTGTCACCACCTATATCACCATCACTGTCATTTGTCATCACCACCATCACCTCTGTCATCACCACCATCATCTTTGGCATCACCACCATCACCTCTGTCATCACCACCATCCCCTGTCATCACCATCACTGTCACCACCATCATCTTTGTCATCTCCACCATCTGTCATCACGTGTCATTCACCATTACTTGTCACCACCTCTGTCACCATCACGTCATTTGTCATCACCACCATCACCTCTGTCATCACCACCATCACCTCTGTCACCACCATCACCTGTCATTATCACTGTCACCTGTCATCACCATCACCACCACCTCTGTCATCACCACCATCACCATCATCTCTGGCATTACCCGTCAACACCACCATCACTTGTCACCACCATTACCTGTCACCACTGTCACCATCACGTCCATCACCACCTTCACCCCCCTGGAGCCCCCATCGATGGGCCGTCAGCAGAACTGCAGGTGGAGGTCAGGGCTGGGCCGGGCACCTGCTCCGTGCAGAGCCTGCCCGATGGTGGCAGTGGAGGCGGGGAAGGGCCCCGGGGACTCCCGGAGAGTCGCCCCCTCACCCGGTGACCAGCGCCCCCCAGGGCCCCGCAGAGGAGCTGAGGCAGCCGGACCCAGATCCGAGGGGCCCTACAGTTGCAGGCATCTGAGCAAGAGCATTTTCAGGGTGGCGAATCGTTTCCCAAAATAATTGTTTTCATTTCAAAACAGCTGATCCTCGGCCCTTCTTTTTCTGATCCAGCTGGCTGGCTCTTCCGTGGCCCGGGAAGGAATGCAGGCGGCAGTGCAGGCCCTGGTTCACCCCCGCACACCTGTCACACTCGCCTCCAAAGGCTTCCCAGGGTTCTAGGGCACCTGCCAGTTCCTCCTTTTACCTGGTTTGCCGTTCGTCCCTGTGTCCCCCCGCCACTGATCCAAACTGCCCTGGCGGAGGTGACCCCCTCTCCCAGAGCCCAAGCCCGGCAGCTTTCCCGGGGAGGCTCCGCGTGAAGAGGCGCAGTGCAGCTTGGCCCACAGTAGGGCCGCCTGCCTGGTCCTCCCCAGGAGCCCTGGCGGGACAAACAGACCACAGAGTGTGCGGCACATAGAAGCAGTCTCCCAAAAGATCTGCAGGCCACGCGTGGGGGTGGTGGGCAGAGCGAAGAGCTGGGGTCACGGCCCCAGGGTCCCACCAGGGGGGCTGTGCCCCCGGAGGCAGCAGAAGCAGGGGCCCCCCCCACAGGGTTGGCTGGCCCCCAGAAAGCTGCCAGCACTGATACGCCAGCCGACCGCCCAGGAGGTGCAGCATGGGGCCCACGGAGGAGAGGTGGAGGAGGACAGTGGGCTGGTTCCGGGGGGTGGGGATCTCCCCAGGGTGTCCGGACAGCTGGGCCTCCCTCCTTGCCAGGCTCTCTGACAGACCCACGTCTTCTCACCAAGGACCAACACACCCTGGAATCAAATCTGCCTCTGCCCAGGTGGCCTCCTGGGTGTTCGTTCTCCTGACACCTCATTAACCTTATTAGACGTCTTTTATGTCGTTATTTCAACCTGACACTAGAAAGCGGGCTTCTATTTGCTAAAACAGCTTGATGTTTCAGAGTTGAACTAGTTGCAAGTAACCAACCTGGTGCCTGCGCACAGCCCATGGTTCACACCCGAGGGCTCTGCTCCGCCTCCTGCCCTCAGACCCCAGGCCGCCGGAGCCCACCTCTAGGACAGGCACCCCCCTGCCCAGGCCCAGAGGGTCACTTAGGGAGAGGCCTGTGCTGGTCCTTCAGGGCCAAGTCCAGGGGTCAGCACTCCCGGGCACATACCAAACCTTGTCGGGGTGGTTGGAGAAGACTTTGGGCAACGGCGGGCAGTTCCCTCCCATTGTGCCCACCCCCGTGCTGCCAGGTGCACACGGCCCTTCACCTGCCCCACAGAACAGCACAGGGATGGGGAGCACCGAGATGGGGGAGTACGGAGATGGGGAGCACGGAGATGGGGGAGCACGGGGAGCATGAGGGGGCACAGGGATGGAGCGGGGCAGCTCTCTACCCCCAGGGTTGAAAAGGCCCACAGTTGCTTCCTCCCTGCTCTGTTCCCCCAGGAAGAAATGGAAGCTAATGGCTTTATGCTGGGGGCGGGGGGGGGGGTCCCCAATGAGCTTACTCCCCATGGGCCTCTGGCTCCCCAAGGCCACAGTCAGCTGCTTTCAGCCAAATAATGTGTGCTTCTGTGCACTGGGAAACATGCAGCCCAAGCCCATGAGATTCTTCAGGCATCCTGCCCGGGCGGGGGACGGGGCGGGGCACAAATGCCCAGCTCTGTCCAGACGCAAGGAGCCACGGTGGCCGGCAGACTCTGCGTCCCGCTGAGACCCAGGCTGCCTGCACCAGACCCGGCGCGAGGCCCCCCCCCTCCCACTGCACCGCGCGCCTCAGCCCAGCTCTGGTCTTGCTCTGTCAATGGACACAGCCTCCCCCCACCTGACAACCACCTGTGGCTACCTGGGGCTCCACCTCCGTCCCCAAGGCCTGGGGCCCTTGTCCTGGTCATACGTCCACACTGTGAGTCCGTTCTGAAACCTGGATGGGGACGCAGGAGTATTTTTCCTGGGCTAGACGGTGGCCAGTGTGGGGGCTCTGAAAGGCACCTGCACCTGACTGTGCTCGGGCAGCTGGTGGAGGAGAGGGGGCTGCACTGGCTGGGGCTGACCCTCTTTATAGGCCAGGACCTCTGAGGAGTCCAAGGATGTGAGACGTGAGCCAGGGTCCCGCTGTCATGATGCAGGTGCCTGGTCACAGTGGAAGGACAGACTCACAGATGTCAGCCCATGGCGGGGGGGGGGGGGCGCTACACAGGCCCAGGGGGCAGGAGTGTGGACGAGAGGGCGTCCTGCCCTGCCGCTCTGTGGTGGCCATGTGCCTTGACCTGGCTAGCTTGAGGCGCCACCTGCAGGGAAACTTGGGTTACTGCAGTGTCAGCCCCCAGGCTGGCGGCTCCAGAGAGCAGGTCCTGGGTGGGGGACGCTTTGTCCAGAAGCCCCTGGATCGCATGCTCTGGACAGCGGCCATGGCACTGTGGCCACACCATCCCACCTCCTAACACAATCCTTGCCCCCCAGGGCTTCCTGGCCCTTCCTCTGGCTCCTCCTCCCTCCCCCTTTCCAGGGCTGTTGGGCAGAAAAGGGAGGTCCCAGGATGCACTGCCCAGGCAGTCAGCACAGATGCGCTCAGAGAATAAGGCTCGAGGTCAGATGATCAGACAGGAGAGGAGCAGGGGCGAGTCAGTCAGGTGCTGGGGGGAGAGTACCCCCCACCCAGCACCCCGATTCCACCGGGGGAGGGCACCCCCACCCCAGTACCCCGATTCTACCAGGGAGAGGCTACCCCCACCCCAGCACCCCGATTCCACCAGGGGGAGGGCCCCCACCTCAGCACCCCAATTCCACCAGGAAGGAGGGCACCCCCAACCCAGACACCCCAAATCTACAAGGGAACCAACCACAAGGCCCAGTCAGCAGCCAAGCGAGGAAGGGCCTCTAACCTGCGCCGCCCCCCCCTCCCGGTGCGAGCAGGAGTCCGGGTCGGTGACCTCTGTGCAGGCTCAGAGCAAGTGAGGGAAATGCAGGAATGAGCAAATGACAGGAGGTACAGTGAGTGCTGGGCAGCAGCAAGCAAAGCACCTGCTGATCTAAAGAAGGAGAAGGAACTTGGGGTGGGGGGTGGCCTTGGGGGGGGTCACTGCCCCATGCTCCCTCCCCTCCAATCGGCCTGCCTCCTGAGTCAGGGGGCCCTAAGCTGGGGACAGCGTGGGACCCGCGAGAGATCGGGCAGTGCCGGCTCCCCCAAGGGCAGCAGCCGTGGAAAACCAAGCCAGGGTCTGCGGGGGGCGGGGGGGGGGTCACCAATCTAACCCTGCTTCCCTCCCACCAAGAGGCCAAGGAGCTGAGAAGTCAAATCAAAGACTGTTTCAGGGTTGAACCCTTGAATTTACTGAACACTCAGTCGGGACCTGCTGCAGGAGGGTCTGACCAGCGGGGGTGAAGGGGAGCTAGGGGGGCCGCCCAGGGGGGGCATAGCTGAGGACTGGGCAAGCAGAAAGGGCGAGCCCCAAGAACGGCAGTGTGGGAGGGGGCGCCTCCCGGCGGCTGTCAGGCGAGCTGCCCCCCACACGCTGAAATGCAGGAGTACAGGTGCGACGGGGCGGCAGGGACAAGGCCAGGGGCTGACACGCGGACATGCCGTCGGCGGGACGGGCAGAGATGCGGGCACGGGAGGGAACGCTGGCGGCTCCTTTACGGCATTCTCCCTTTAATCCGGCTTAAACCTTTTACAGCCTTTGAAAAAGCCTCACAGTCCGGGGCGGGGGGCAGACACCGGGCGCACTGGCGGTGGGGGGGGGCACCTGGGCAGCCAGGGAACCGCTACACCCCGTCCTCAGCCCGAAGACTTTCGGTCACTCGCACCTGTGACGTTCCTCAGACTCAGAACCTCGTGTTGAATGACACGTTCCGGGCTGAGACGCAGGTGGGCAGAGTGGACAGTGTCCAGTGAGAGCCGGGACCCGGTGGCTTCTTGCTGGGGTCGGCCCTGCTCCCCGCCCCATCGCTCGGCCCTGTAGCTTCCTGGCCTTTTGGGGGAAGGGGAGGGGGTGGGAGTCAGCCCGGGCAGCAGGGCCTGGGCGGGGGCACGGCTCTGTCCACACAGGTGGACGTGTACAGGTAGGCAGTGCTCCGTCCTGTCCTGGGGCCACAGCCGCTCTGCAGGGGAGCCGGCCAAGCCCTCCCTCCTGAGGAGGACAGCGACCTCTCCAGGTGGGCCGTGGGCTGTGCCTCCCGGAGCCCCCACCAGGGCCCTGCCCACCTTTGCCCACAGCCAACCACACTCGTCAGTGGAGGGGTGAAGAGAGGAGAAGGCGCTCCTCTGCGGCCAGCGTGGGCACCATCCTGACCGTGGTCCCAGCAGAGACTCGCGCCTGCCCTGGGGAGGCATGGCCCCACGGCACCCCCACCACGGACACAGCGGGAGGACCAGGTCCCTAAGAGTGGAAGGAGGTCCCAAGCGCGGGATCCGTGCTGCTCCAGGTCCCGTGTTCCCAGCCAGTGTGCAGGGCCAGGAAAAGTGGGGGGCGGGCTCCATGGCCCTTGGTGGGATGAGGCAGCCGGCGCCAGGCCGCGGCTCCTTCCTGCCCCGGTCCCACGAGGAGTCGGCCAGTGGGCACTCGTGTTCGTGGTGTTGGCACCTCCCCATCCCCAGAAAGGGGCCCATCCTTCTTGCTCCCCCAAGCTCCTCAGTTCTGTCTCCCCGGGGCGTACCCAACCCTCTCCAGCCCAGGTACCCGAGACCCCAGTACCAACCCATCACAGCCGTGGTTAACATTCAGGTCACGTCACTGTGACTAGGTAACTCTTACTACCCTGGACGGCGTGGGATCAGGGGCTCTACCCCCCCCCCCCCACAGAAAATGCACGTGCGACTCTGCACTCCCCCAACTGTACCAACAGCCCAGCAGCCAGGCTTCCGTTGACCAGAAGCCTCGCCAGTAACACACACACAGTAGATTAACACCTATTTTGTGCGTGTGTGTTCCAGACGGCTGACAACAAAGTCCGCGGGAGAGAAGGAACCGGCACTGAGGAATCCACCAGGAAAATAGTTACGGCACGACCGTCCGAACTCCACGTGCGGGGACGCGAGCCGCCGAGCCCACTGCCCAGTGCCCGCTGCCCACGCCCCCTGCCTGCCCGGCCCTCGCCTGCTGCCTGCCCCCCTGGCCCGTGCCCCCTGCCCCCTGCCCGCTGCCCACGCCC